>APFE030174385.1:65386-110089 GCA_000404065.3 Pinus taeda | reverse complement strand
GAATCATTTTTTACATGAGTAAAATTAGAATTACAGTATTGTAAATATATAAATCAAATGTAATGTAGAGAAATGATATTCTATGCTCACAAACTAGGTTGAAGAAAAGAATTTTAAAGATTTTTTACATCAATCAAATTAAAAGTACAATATGCAAATGGAATGTAAAGAGATGATATTCTATTCTCACAAACAAGGTTGAAGAAAAAGATTATTGGTTTCCATTTTAAATCTTAATTTTAATCGACTTCGGCCTTAAATTGAGTTTCAATACTGAGAATTTTTTAAGATGTATTAAATAGCCATATATTCTTAAAAATTTATTAGAGAGCTTGGAGAATGGGGCAATCCTCATGAAAAAACGATCAATATACACTGCAGATTTAGTTTTCAATTTAGTTATTGTGGTTTTAAAAAATATTGAACACACACATATATAATAAATATATATATATAATATAATATATTATATATATATATATTAAAATTTTCAAGGTGCTAGTCATTAACCCATGAACAAATAACAAGTAACCTCATTATGCAATGGCCAATAATTATTATTTGGGAAAACAATTACAAATAGGTAGATAAATAAATTCTCGTTGTAAATAGAGGCTTTAAAATAAGAGTAGTGTTCATTCCTATTAGCAATAAGTTCATATAGCTTCCATAGTGTACAAGACATTAATAATCAATTTATAATCCATAAAATTACAATAATGTAAACATTCATTCAAAGAAACTAGGTCAATATCCATTCAATGCATTTGGACTGAATAGATAATGCACATTACTTCAAAACATGTATCAACCTCACAGCAAAGGAAACAAGTCATCCCATTGAAATGAGGGCATAAAAAACTTAGTGGAAAAGGCCAATTCTTATTAGTGCATATCTGGAGTTAAGATGAGAAGAGCTTATGTTGTGCCCTTCCTCAATGGGTTTCTAATTTATTCTACATTAGAACAATATTTTTACCATGATTTAAAATAATCCAAAATCACTCCATTATTTTATCATATCCAAAAACTTACTAGAATAATTTTATTGATGTAAATTGATCCTAGAACAATATTTTTACCATGATTTAAAACAATCCAAAATCACTCCATTATTTTATCATATCCAAAAACTTACTAGAATAATTTTATTGATGTGAATTGATCCTATCATTGGCTCTCCACCACCTATAGTTGGGACTATATTCTTCAAAACAAGCGAAAAAAAATAACAGTTCTTATATTAATAAGATTTTACATTTCCAGAAAATATATAACCACAATGTATGTGAAACAAAGAAACACCAAAATAGGAAAAATAAACACTTAAAGAAATTTATGTGAATTGATCCTATCATTGGCTCTCCACCACCTATAGTTGGGATTATATTCTTCAAAACAATAGAAAAAAATTGTAGTTATTATATTAAATAAGCTTTTACATTTCCAGAAAATATATAACTACAATGTATGTGAAACAAAGAAACACCAAAATAAGAAAAATAAATAGTTAAAGAAAAAGGTACAGAGCACTCCAGAGCAACCCTTACATTTGCTTCAGGACTTGTTATAATGTGGAAAAAATTAATTAGCATTACAACGTTTTAAGAAAAGTGATAAAACACATGATACACTAATATATAATTAAAATTCACTAATTTACCTTGCATAGTTTTCAACAATCCGAAGAGCTAGGGTTCAACACAGTTGAACATGCACCATAATTTAGCGATCCATGAGATCTCTTATGCAACCACTAACCACAAAATAGATTTGTATAGGTAGCCAACAAGACAATGGAGAGGGCAAGGGAATTTGTAACCCATAGGGAACCATTGGAGTAATGGGGTGTCCAAATCACTTGGAAAATGGTTGAATGGCATACGTTTGAGAATATGAACAGTTTCATTTATTTATTTTTAAATTCATTTTTGTGAATTATGATATGCGGTTATAAATAATAGAAACTGTAAAAAAATAATTTTATTTTAAACATGTGATTTAGATGTGCAAGAAGGTTATTGTTTTCAATTTTATTCTTTGATGGAGTGACTGTAGGTTTTAACCCCATATAGAAATTACCTCCATACGAATTCTAAAACATAGAAAATAAAAAATGTGAGAGAATAACACATAAAACACATATACACAGAGATTTTTCCCTAGATCCCAAAATAGGGACTACCAGCTTGATTTTTCATTATGTTCCTTTCAATGTTATAATACATATTTATACATGCCAAAGCATCCAATACCATAGACCGAAAACCATCGTGTCCAATACCATGGACTGAAAACCATCGCGTCCAAAAAAGATGTGCGAAAATCATGCACAAAACCATAGGTGGGTCTACCCAACCTAAGATAGGGTCCAAAACCAAAATTTTTTGGGGTGTTGCCTTGGACCCCATAAAGTGGGGTTACTGGTACACCTCAAACCCCCTGTGAACCCCTCCCACCCCTGCGAGCCCGCTACACAATCGGCGCAATGAAAGGGCGCTCTGCCCCCCCTCTAACCCCCTGATCAACTACGTGGGCTAGTCGTGGAAAGAACATAACACAACCCAACAGTGACGAGGGTGAGAATATACTGACATCTTTCAATTTGGGCCATCTAATCAAAAGGATTAATTAAGAAAATGATTAAAGTGGCCAATTCCAATAGGGGACGCCTATCGACCTATTTAGCAATTGCCCCAAAAATGTGTAAAGGTACGTCGATAAGATCATTAAATTGGAAAAAGTTGTAGTTTAGTTTCATCATGCAAATGATATTGATAAATTAAATTTTAAGTTTTAGTGTTTTTTTTAATATTTAGTGTGTATATCTATAAACGTTTTGGAGGTTGGATATACCATGCTCTATATTGCAAAGCAACATTGATTCATGGCTATGGAAAGAAACTTGGTTGTTAACCAAAATGCCTAAGTCGTTCAATTATTATAATCCATGAGTAGGTAAGAGTATAAAAACATAATCAACAACTTTGAACGTTGTTGTCAAAGCATATGCATATAAACCTTAGTTAATCTTTTTTCAATACAAATTGATTATGAATGTATTGCAAGTGTGTGTGGCCCATTCATGTGGTGTCGCTACATAAATAGCTTGTAGCATCCACAAACCAGACTCTAATATTAACACACAAAATGATTGTCAACTCAATGGAAAATACAGGAAATCAATTGAGACAAAGAGGACCCATATAATATACAACACTCTGCAGATTGATTTCAAAAAACTTGCAAATGACACCAAAGAATGGACTATCTAATTAAACTATTCCTCACCCCTACCTAGTTCCCTTCCATTTCCACTCAAGAGACAACATATAATTAATTTGGAAAGGACTTATCCCTTGTCTCTTCTTGTTTTACCATTCTCAAACCAAACTTAATAGGTTTAGGATGCCCACAAGCAAGAAAAGTCTTATGAAATATATATGCATATAGAGACTATGTAAAAATATTCAAGAAGCCAAATTAACACCTCATGTTTGAACCTCTAGACTGGCTATTAAATGCCAACTCCACAAAATTTTCATCTTTTGTCATTGCCCCTCTTTAAAACAACCTTGTGATATGTGTTGTATTGGTCCAAAACATCAAAAGAAATACGAAAATTAGAAATGCCTACAAAGTCTATAGGCTAAAACAACCTTGTGATATGTGTTGTATTGATCCAAAACATCAAAAGGAATATGAAAATTAGAAATGCCTACAAAGTCTATAGGTTAAAACAAAATGTGTGAACGCCATTATGTATCTTATTAACTCCTAAAATGCTAAAAATCAGTGAATTCCTACAATACAATACACTCACCTATACTAATTTGAGTTTTTGAGCTGAGACTCGTCAAGATTCTTCCACTAATGGTTCTACTTCTGCAATTTCTCAACCAATGTCATGAGACAAAATGACGAAATATCAGCCTGCATTATAGAAGAATGTAGAAGTGCAAATCTCCAGAAAGTGCAAAAACACTCTGATAAGATTCTTAAATTAAAGAAATTGTAATGTAAAGTTTTTTTTAATTAAAAAAAATGTGTGTATATATCTATATAAAAAGAAAAATGAAATCCAAAAAAAACAATATATTGTATTCTATATTGGGAAATTCTAACTTGGGCATATTTTTTTATTCATCAAATTGAGTTAAGAAAATAGCTTTGGAAACATTAATTATATAAAATAAAATATTGTGATTTTCAAAAAAAATGATTTTATACATTGTGAAGAACGATTTTATGAATAAAAATAATAAAAAAATTTGTGAATAATTTTATTAAATAATTTAAAACAAATTGCTGAATTTTTAATATATATATACATATATAAACTTTCTCAACAACCCTTTTAAAAAAATACTGGTTTAAACTAAATCAATAATTAATCTACAATAACATACAAATGAGATGTGCTTTTCAATCGGTTCAGACAGAAGCACATCCAAGACACCATTTAATCGGTAGAAAGGCTATTTACGTGAAGGTGAAAACAAATTAAGCGTGAATTTCAAAGACAATTTCCTTTAAAATGGCTCAAGTTATTAAAATGATGTAATTAAAAATTGGAAGGTGGTATATTTTTTGGGATTTTCGTAGAGGATATTAGCACTTAAGTTTCATTAAAAACATATTTATAAAAAATATTTTAATTCAAAAATAATATTATAAAAATATTTAATATTATGTAGAATTAGTAAATATATTTTATTTTGTAATATAAAAAATTATATATGGGCAATTATTAGGTAATGTATATTGTAGGTAACTCCAATATGTTTTGAGATAATTGTATTTATATTTATGTGTTTTGGTGAATACGAATAAACTCCAAAGAGCTTATTATTTCATTATATTCATAAAAAGATGCATCTAGCTGTGTCCTATTCCTAAGGCACATGTTAATTTCCTATTTAGAAGGTTCAAATAATTTATTAATGCTATATTCTTGTTGTAATATGCTATCAATGTTGCTCAAAGAGAGTTTTATCAAGATGTTTATGGTAGAAAGAAACATTTGGTAAAATTGTCAGTGACTTTTTTTCACAACCAAAAACTCAACTTTGCACACTCACTTCGTACTATAACATCAATTGCAAATTGTGATACGATGTTGCTTATTGTATTTCTTTAGTGAGGATGTCATGAGTTGACTTGCAATTGTGCACAATGGCATTACTCCACATTGTGTTTTTTAAAAAAGTTTCCAAGCAATTAAATATTTAAAATATGGCAAGCATTTCAACATCAAGGAAAAAAAATATTGTGTTAAGGAACAATTTCAATGAAACCATTTCATATAACCAATTCTACTTGTTAATAGTATTTGGTTGGTTGGTAAAGCAAGGTTAGTGTTATTTTTTTTCCAAGAGAAAAATAATCTTTATATTCATGGGCCAATATACATGTTGCATCCCAAGTAGGCGATATTCAAAGACCCTGATCCATTCAGTAAAAAAAACATATAGTTTCAAAAAATTGAGACCTCATACATCAAACATTTCAGGACTTTACATCTATATGTGCAGAAATTGTAGATAAATATAAGCTTCCAATGCATACAGCGATCATTGCAAGACAAAAATAGATTGAGTAGAACAAAAGGGATGGGGAGGGATTAAAGAAAAAAAAAAATAGGAATTGTAAATAACCACATCCACAACTTCTGAGATGTTTAAAACCCTAGATCGAAAAGAGGGAGAGGAAATTTTTGGAATGATAATCATCATGGAGTCTTCAAGAAAAAATATAGAAAGGAAATTTTTAGATTGATAATCATCATGGATTTTGTGATCACCTTGATTGAATGTGCACCCATATCTTGGACAATGTTGAGTCTTTGCCACCATGCATCTTCCTTTCTTTAGTACTTGAAGAAATAGTTAGTCCCCAAGCAAAAGAAGTTTCAATCATTTATCGTGGATCACATGTAACCTTATTGCACCTACCACCCCAAGCTAAGTGCATTTTACAATGAGTCTTTAGTGAATGCTCCAGATCTTCCAAACCTAGACAATTACATAGATCAAATACAATTATAACTTTTGGTCATAAATAATTAAAGAAATTGGGCTTTAGGTGTATCCTATATTCAGAAACAAACATTTTCGTGCTTTTCAAGTTAAAAAAAAAAATAACAGCCTTGAGGCTTGAATAAAATGACAACATAAAGGAATTTTAATGAAAAACTATTATGAATAGCTTTTTTTACTTTAATCAACCAAATGTTGTCAAACTTTACCAGTTGAAAAGACTGGATGCAAAGAAGAGTCTCTATCCTCCTCTTACAATTGCATAACAAAGGTTCCCATATTTAACACTACAAATATACAAGCACAAAGATTAGATAGGTTCATTTAGTTATGAAGTTGTAAAGCTACATTGAAATGAAAAATGAAAGAAAACAGACTTTGTACATACATAATCATCCCCATTCAAAACTGGGGAGCATCCAATAAAATCAGACACTACTAGCATACTTTCTTTAGGGTTATCAGGTGTGATTCCAAATATCATTCTTCATCCCAAATGGCGGAGGATGCTCCCCCAACTCGACATAATATTTTGGAAGATTTTTACAAATATGGTCGTTTTGGCATCACCCCTGACGGTTTTGACATCTTGATTTTTATATCTTTTTGAAGTCTCGAGAATTCTTCTCTTTGGCCACAAACTTATTACAAAGAGTGAACTTTAAACATTTAAACCAATGTTTTTCATGACTTACAAGAAATCAATTATTTTCTAGGGAAATATATTGTGTTTGTTCAAAAATTGATTCGGAATGTTTAATTTTTACACTTTATTTATTGAATCTGGAAACGAGACCGTTTTTGCAACTAGGAATTCATGTTTGTTTTTTTTTAATGAATCTTATTTTAATTTTAATCTATGGGGACTTGCTGATACACAAGTTATGTGGTTGAGTAGTAATTTTATAATTTTTTCCTTGGAAGCAATGGTCCACACTTCTAACTTGGACATTTTAGTAGACGATAATAGGCAGGGCATGATAGCATGCAAACTTCTAAAGTAAATTTTTTTTCATGTGTAAACTTTTTGCCACGAAATTTAACATATTTTTGCTCCCTTATATTCATCAAGTTTTGAAGCTTCATGCTTGCAAATATCTCGAGAACTCGGCATTGATTCCAATCCATAGGGGAAGAGCACTTCCGAAACTCTGTGAGTTGGATTTATCCTATGGTACTCTTAGCCGAAAAGGAAAGCTCAAAGAGAAAATATAGAGTGTCTTACTTTCTATCGATCCAAGTCTTGGAGCTAACTCTAAACTCGGTCAAATAGAAAAATTTAAATTCCAATTCAAGCCTAGAAAGAGGTTATAATAATAGAATTGATCAGTACATACTGAAAGAACGAGGAGAGTCAGAGACCAAAATAAGACGAACTACTTCCTTACCCGTCCTTGTTGAAGACATGTGCTTGAGCTTGAGGGAAGGAAATGAAGTGACTGAATGAAGGAAAGAAGCTAATTGATTGAAGACAATTAACAGATGAGGGAGGAAATTGTTCTTTTCTCTTAGTCTGAACCAAGAGGTAGAGTAAGATTTTGAATGGTCTCTAATACAACACTTGGATAAAAGAATATATAAAAAGCAAATGAGACCCATGTTTGCAAAAAAGACATGACTTGGAAACTACAACTGATGTCTCTAACTTTAGTATTTACAACTGATGTCTCTAACTTTAGTATTTACAAGTAAACATAAGGAAATAAAGTCTACAAAACACAATTACAACTTTGGTTGAAAATTGGAAAAGTATTATATTCATGAAAAGTTTCGTAAATGTATTATATTCACTTTAAACTACAACCAATCTAAAGAAAGTGTATCTTGAATCCAATCTCGAATTCATTTCATGGAAACTTTTGTAAAAGTCTTATATTCACTTTAAAGTGCATCATCTTCTTTAGTTCCATTTCAAACATTAATCTTAAGTGTTATGATACTTTTGATACATTTAACTTGATGAATACAATATTACTATTAAACGCTAAAGCTACTTCTTGTAACGTTGTGAAAAATCTACAAAGAAATGTGAATGATATAATAACATGAGACACCTATATAAGCCTACATCAAAGTATGGATTTCAAATTATTATAGTTCGCTTATGATGCAAAATCCTCATTGACATTCCAAATTTAAACGAGAGTAAAGAAACAAAATTGCGTAATCTTTTTACTTCTTTCTTCTATGTTATTCTTTCTTATGCTATTGTCTTATGATGTTTCCTTTGCAACATGTGGGGCAATGCCTAGTTTAATTTTATAGAAATGTTTTACATTAATAAGGACCATAAACACCATTGTACTAAAAGATATTGAAATAGTTTCATCATCATGACAATGTTGACCAAAACCACATTATTTTTAATTGGTTAACAGTTTATGTTTTGGGGAAATAAGTAGATAAGTTAACCCTTTAAGAGTGAAATTCTACTTTTTGTAAATTATTAGTAAATTATTTTAATCGATGTGGTTTTCTTGAACAATAGTGATGAGATAGTTTACATTACCAAAAGAAATAACAAATAATAACTAATTTTATCCATTGACAAATGAATTATGATAAGTTTTACCACCTTTTTGAAAGAAAGATAAATTAAAGTTGTAATAAATTGCTTTAAAAATATAAATAAAAGTAGTTACTTGTATTTTATTAACTAAGAATTAATATTTACCAACCTATCCATCTTACTCTAGATCTACCAAGTGCAGAGAGGAATCAAATCTATTGACATGCAAATCTATTTTAAAGTGAAAAGAGATTTGATCTCTCTTTGCACTTGGTATATCTGGAGTTAAGATGGATCTACTCTAGTTATTAATCTGTGTCATGCCATGAATCTAGCAATAGATTTTCTTTTGACTACCTATTAGTTGAGATTTGACCAATATATTCTAAGATGCAGACAAAAACCATTAGAACTAACATATCAAAAAGACCAGCCAAATGACACCTAGCAGCCATGCAATATCATTTCAGCTTGTCCCGAATGGGCTCCTCTATAATCAGACATGCACGCTTCATCCAGTCATCCTCGTTCGAGATAGGCTCCTCTACAATGGGACATGCCCAGTCATCCACCTCCTCCGTCGATGCTCCGTCGTGTGGCCCACCCACAAGTTGGACGACACCATGGCTGCCAATTGCCGCCTTCAAAGTTGGCCCTTCAATCCCTTTTCCACCTGGGAAGCGCGTGGCACCAGAACTACCACCCTTAGCATGTTGACCGCCACCCATGGTCTGGCCATGCAAAGCAACTTTTGCTTCGTCCAGCAGATTCTTTCCTATGTCCCGGGCATTTCTGCATCTGTGAGCCTCCTCTTGCTGCAATTCAGAGTTTTTCGCCTGGTTGGCTAGCCGCTCATTGTCTTCGGTGAAAAGGATGGTGATTGTAGTAGCAAGCACTGGTCTGTTTAAGGTGCTATGAAATCTGAACTGGGTCGATTGGGGAGCGAGGTGAGGGGGCAAAGGGAAATTGGCAGTGTGAACTGCAAAATATCTGCGACCTTCTCCCGGAGACATAGCATGGCCCCTCCCACTACGAGTATTGGGATATCTTCCCAAACCATAGCTATGGGGGGGATAAAGATCAGGGGAAGGAGAGGAGGCAGCAGGCTTAGGATTCGGCTCCATCTGAGGGCGGTTACTACCTCCTCGAGTCCCTCCTCTTCGACTTCTCATGCAATGGCGAACCATATCAAAATGTCTGGCTAAGTGTTTAGTGGGAGCAATGGCAGAAGGATTGAGAACGAGAACAAGGACCGACTGGGCAGTGGTTAACTGGCAGAACTTGGAATGGGAATGGTGATGCCCATTACCGAAATCAACACAACAAGCTAACCAGTAGTGACGCCCAATAACTGTGCGGGAGCTGGGTTCAGTAGCTTGGGGCGGACAGTTGCAGCGGAGCAGAGGAGAAGGAGACACAATGAGATGAGGGGAGTCCATGTCTGGGTAGATAATAGCTCTTTCTCGATCCAAGCCTGCATTAAATGCTGCTTGCGGTCTGTTATGAGATCAGCTCAGTGTGGTGTGGGGTGAAATGCCATTGGCCAAGTGGCCCGTCCTCTCGCCGTTGTCCATTCTATTCTTCATAAATTACATTGAATGTCACTCGCAGCTGGGTGCTCTCCTTCTTTCGGTGTCTTCTCCACCTTCACTAAATCATTGTATTCTTTTAGCTAAGCCTCCATGGCAATAGTAGATAGCAATTCTGCACTCAAAGCAGTTCCACTCTCCACTCCTATATTGGCAAGAAGATCAGCCACTCTATTACCCTTCCTAGGAATATGCTTGAAACTGACTGCTCTGAGGGTCCTGAGCCAAACATCAATGAGTTCCAGTCTTTCCGCTAATCTCCAACTGTTGCCCACTTTGTTTGAGAGAGTCCCCTGTAGAATTTTATTCACCATATTTATTAGAATTTTAGAGACACCTTCAATCATGAGTGGGAAGGAACCATAAGTTTGAGCTAGGAGGAGCCCCTGCCATAACCCTTTGAGTTCTGCTGAGTTATTTGTGTCCCATCCATTTGAGCCTATGAAGGTTAGAAGGGGAGCACCCTTATGATCTCTGAAAATTCCTCCAAACCCTGCTTTGCCTGGATTGCCTTTTGAGGCACCATCAAAGTTTAGTTGGATCACATGTTGGGGTGGAGGAGACCATTTATCTAATATTGTGTTCGTTACTGTAGGTTTAACGAGGAATATCAGTTCTTGATTCCATTGTAGATTCCAATTGTCCCAGATATTCTTTTCTTGTGGCAGGGAGGGAAAGTTGTTGTCATGCCAAGTTTGAAGTAGTAGGGTTTCCTTAAGATTTTGGCAGACAGTGTTCCAAAGGATTTCCAAAGGTGAGGATTGATCCTTGAAGATACGCATGTTCCTCTCTTTCCATATTTTCCACATGAGAAGGCCTGGGATGAGCCTCCATAAGGAGTTTAGTAACTTACTCTTATATGGATTTCGTGCCCAATTTCGTACAGTGGTGGGAATGTTTTCTTTGATTCTGTTGTCCTTTTGGCATCGAAAAAATAACTTTTTCCCAGAGTTTATGAGCTAGTGAGCATGAATTCATGAGGTGCAAAGTGGTTTCTTCTTCTTGTTTACAATTGGGACAGATGGAGGGTCTGTGGAAGTTTCTCTTCTGCAGACTGTCCCAAGTGAGGATTTTGTTTTGACAAAGCAACCAAAGGAATGTGGACACCTTTGGCCAGATATTAGGGGCCCAGATTGTGTTCCAGATAGGATCTTTGAATGCATGATCTTTGATGATTATGTTATAAGCTTCATGCGTGGTGAAAGTTCCTCTTGCCTCATAACCCCATCTAAGCACATCCTTCTTATCTGAATAGCGTATTTTCCTGTTGGAGAGTTCTGCTCCCAAGATTTGCTGATCGAACTCCAAGTCGTGCCGGATGATGACATCAGAGCTTAACCAATGCCTGAATCCTTGGGTTATTGTAGGTCTCCAATATTGATTGATCGTATCAAGCCTTTGCATTTCCCAATCAGGTATTTGGTGGGGTTTGATCAAATCCTTTAGTCTGGGTTTCTACAACCAGGAATCTTCCCAGAATCTTGCAATTGTTATCTCCCTAGCTTCCCAGAAGTTGTGTTGCTGGATTAAATTCTTGTGTTGCTTTGCTGCATTCCAGACTAGGGATCCTGAGCCTATGTTAGTGAGTCGGATGAGATCCTCTATAGGTCTGTTGTTGGCGTATTTTGCAGTCCATAGAGTGGCCCAGGGAGTATGCGGTGTCGTGAGCCAATTCCATCAGATGCGTGCTCCCATAATAAAGTTGCTATGATAAGGATCGCAAAGCCCTGTGCCTCTTGAGTTCTTTGGAAGACAAACTGTGCTCCATTTGACTAGAGCCCATTTGTGATTATGTCCTGAGTCGCCCCACAGAAAGGATGTTTGGAGTTTTTTTATTGCTTTGAGGACCCATTTTAGTGCTGC
The DNA here is from genome assembly GCA_000404065.3 of Pinus taeda. Lineage (NCBI taxonomy): Eukaryota > Viridiplantae > Streptophyta > Pinopsida > Pinales > Pinaceae > Pinus > Pinus taeda. The sequence goes on along the minus strand of APFE030174385.1, from coordinate 98,090 downwards.
CAAGACAAAAAAGAGATACAACGGCATAGATTGTAAAAAAACTTTTATTAAGACTAGGCAACTAGCCATGTTGAGGGATCTGTGAGTCCAAGAAGAGAGACGAGCTTCCAATTATTCTAAGAGCAGATGCCAAGATGAGTGTTTCAGGGTAGTATCAGTCATGGGAGCTCCCAAATATTTGGATGGGAGTGCAGCTATCGAAAAACCAAGGATATGAGCAACGGAGGCTTGGGTCACCACAAGGGTATGAAAAAAGAAGATTTGGGATTTAGCCTAGTTTATATTAGCCCCAGAGGTAGCAGGAAAAACAGTCAACAGGGATTTTAATTTACGATCTTCTTGGACTGAGGGATGGCCAAAAAGAATGTTATTATCCACGAATTGTTGGTGAGTAAAGGTAGGGGAGTTGGGAAAGGAGAGGCCTCTTAATTGCTGGGAGTGAAGAGCTTCTTTGATACATCTACCTAGAACTTCCGCCATGATGACAAACAGAAAAGGGGATAAGGGATCTCCCTGTCGAATTCCTATGGAGGGATGAAAAGGGGAGGAAGGGATGCCATTAATCAAAATGGAGAAGAAGGTGGATGATATGAGACTCATGACCCATCTAACCCATGGGGAGGGAAAACCTAAGGGATTTAGCATCTTTTGAATATAATTCCATCTTAAGCTATCAAATGCTTTAGAGAGATCTATTTTAAGAAGCATACCTGCTTTTTTATATTGCCTCAAGGAGTGAATGATCTCATGAGTAAGAATAATGCCGTCCATGATCTGTCAGCCTTCCACATACCCTAATTGCTCTGGCGAGATGAGTAATGATAGCAGTGGTTTAAGCCTCGAGGCAATGACTTTGGAGACTATTTTGTAGATGACATTACACAGTGCGATAGGCCTAAATTTGTCAGGGGTCTAAGATTGTGCTTCTTTGGGAATGAGGGCGATGAAGGTTGCATTCATGGAGGGAAGCATCCACCTATTGGTCTTGGATTCCTCAACTACCTACCAGACTTCTATTTTGATTAGATCCCAAAAATTGTGGAAAAAATTGGAAGTAAACCCATCTGGGCTAGGCGCTTTTCCTTCTTTTAATTGACGCGTCGCATTTTACACCTCCTATAAGGAAATCGACTTGAGAAGAATCTAATTATGTTCCTCAGTGATTACTTTTGGAATAGACTTGGTTATTTTCTCTATGGATTCCATCTTATCAGTCTGTGGCTCTTGGTGAACCTGCTTGAAGTAGGTGAGCAGTTCTTGTTCTATGTCTTCATGATTTTCTACTCTTTCTCCTTCCCTGTTCTAGATGTGAGTGATGGTATTGTTCATTCTCCTTTGAACAGTTGTATGACGAAAAAACTTTGTATTTCTTTCACCTTCCTTATGCCATCTGACTCTTGATTTTTTCTTCCATAGTACTTCTTCTTGCTTAGCTCTTTCCGAGATTTGTGATTGTAGGTATGTTTCCTACACCGAGAGTTCCTTTGATCATCCTTCCGTGATGATCCTCTGTTGTAGCCTTTTCATTTCTTGATCTAGAGCCTTTTGTGCTTGAAAATATCACCAAAAATGGACTGGCTCCATTGTTTGATGTTGAATTTGAGATTTTTGAGTTTTTGCTGGAGTTGAAACATTTTTGAGCCTTCCGCTAGTTTGAATCTTTTCCAGGCCATATTTATGAAATTGTTGAAATCTGGATGTGATAACCAAAAAGCTTCAAAGCAAAAAGGCCGATGAGCAGTATTGCCTAGTCTTGTCCATTGAAACACGATTGGCCAATGTTCTGAGCCTGTGAGGGGAAGGATTGAAGCTAAGAGATCTCCGCCTAGATGGATTGCATTATCAAAGAGCAAGAATTTGTCCAATCGAGAGGCGATCTGTTGAGAGCCTACTCTTTTATTGTTCCAGGTATAAAATCCATTATTAAAAGGCATATCAATGAGCCAATTGTTTTGGATGAAGTTTTTTAAATGACAGCTCTCCTTATCTAGCTTATTTCTACCCCCTCTTTTTTCTTCCAATTTGGTTATCATGTTGAAGTCCCCTCCTGTGATCCAAAACGGGTGGGTTCTGTCAGCGTTGATCAAGGATAGATTGTTCAGTATATCTATCTTGTTCATGGCCTCCTGGGGAAGTAAACATTGGTTAAATGCCCATGTATATTTGTCCCTGTTATGTGGAAGGTAGCTTGAATGAAGTGCTTATTCACATGAATATCGGTAAGCATGATGGCTTGTTCATCCTAGATTATTGCAAGGCCTCCTGAAGCTCCTGAGGCATCCACTACTATTGCTTGACTGCCTGACCATGCTTTTGCTATGGTTTTGTCCAGAGTTGTAGAGTTGCATTTGGTTTCTTGCATGAAGAAGGTTTGGGGTTTCTCCTGTTGAATCATACTTTTTATCAATATGTATTTCCCAGGGCTATTGAGCGCTCTAATATTCCATGAAATGAGCTTCATGATGGAGTATTGGAAAGGGTGTTATAGTACTTTGTAAGCTTGGAATATCTTCCTGATTCCACCAACATTTCCCCAATGTCGATGGTTCGATGGAGATATGTTTTCCTTCCTCTCTTTTTATTGTCTTTGGTGAGATTCTTGCCATCCCATTGACTTCTAAGCTATATGCCGAAGGTTCTTTGTTGTTGTGCTCTGGAAAGAATTACTTCTAGGTTTTCCAATTGTCTTTCTGGAATCTTGTCATAATTTTTTGCCTTACAGGCTTGTTCTAAGCCTAGTATATCCAGATCTCCAATGTCTATGCTTTCTGGTTCCTCTTCTATGTGCTGGAATTTACTTCTTTCCTCTGTAATTTACGTTGCATTTTTGAAAGCAGCCTGAGTGTTATCCACATCCATGCTTTGATGGTGCCATGCGGGGGTCTCATTGGGAGAGGTTAAGATGAGGTCGATGGTTTGTTTAGATTTTTGGGGTTTCTTTGAGCTGGTGGAGGCAGATTGGACTTTTGACTTGGGCTGCTCCTCAAAGGGAGTCGGGGTTTCGAGGTCGTTCAACTCTTGATGTGCTAGGGTTTCAAAACTGTTTCTTGTGGACGGCATGGAAGGGTTGCTTAGGGCTTGGACTAGATTTTTTGGGGTTATTTCTGCGATTGGTGACTTTGGTGAAGCCATCTGCATCCGATTTCTCAGAGGAAGTTGGGACTGAGGTCTTCAGATTTGAGGGGTAGTTATGGAATAAATGTCCAAGGGCGTGGCATTTCCTACAGTGAAACGGGACATGTTCATAGTCTATTGATTGGACCCATTCAAAATCGTCATGGAAAAGACTTACCGCATCTGGAAGAGCGTTGCTTAGATGCATGTAGACTCATATTCGGGCATATGAGGTATATCTTCGAAGTTTAGTCTCCTCTACAATCTTGACGAAGTCACCAAGGCCATTGCCAATATCTTGTAGTGAAGCTTCATCCCAGTACTCCAGAGGGAGGGAGTAGAGATGGATCCAAACTAGTGCCCAGTTGAGATCTTCTTTATCCGGGTTGAATCTTTCAACCCAATCCCTCAGATACAGTCCAACAGCATTGAATAAATATGGATCTCCATCAAGGACTCTGTTCCTATCCTCTAGACAGTTGAAAATTGCCATGAAGAAGCCCTTAGGGCCCAACTGCAGGGTTATGTGTCCTTTCAGCTTCCATTTGGCTACAATCCAACCCTACAATGCTTTTTCTATGGGCCAAAAGCCAATAAACTTCCCAATCAAGGCATGATCCTTCATGTATTGGATTTGAGCATTGATCCTATTGCTTGGGAGCTCAATCTTAGCTCTCTTGGCTGCAACCGACTTGCAGGTGGTTGATGTCACTTTAGGATTCTCATTGTTGGTCTCCTTGTCTGTTTGTGTATTCTGTCCTTCTCCCTTCTCTTCCTAGATGGTTTGCTTGCAGGCTTCCTCATGCATTGGAGTGTGTTCATTTTCATTGGGGGGAGGCTCCATGTCCTCCCCCTGAGGAAGACTAATGATTCGCGCACCTCTCCTTGTTCCTTATGGTTTGTTGTCTTGTTGTAAGAGATGGTAGAGTTGCTACAAACTTTTCAGGTCTGCCGTTGAGGATTTGTCTTAAACCCTAAGCCGCCAGGATCACCAGAGCTTAGTTTCCTCCTCCACTTTCTAGCATATAATATTTTTAATCCACACATACTATGTCATCTTAAACAAACAAAATAATTAAAATTTTCATTCCTATTTTCAAGATGATGAGCCATGATACCTCATACACTATCATGTGTATGGATATAGACATGTTTAATTATTATTGAAAGTTGATATGTGTTCATTATTAAAGCTATTATGCTTTTAATGGTTTTTTCTATTGTCAATATAGCGTATATGTTCGATTATTATTAAAGGTTGTTTTGCCTTCAATGGTTTTTGTACTAACTCCTAGCTAAAGTCTACATGATTGAATAAAATTTTCATTTTCACTCCTCAATTCTTATAAATCTATGGAATGTTCAATTACTATTGAAAATTGTTTTGCCTTTAATGGTTATTTAAATATCTCCTTACGTGATTGAATAATGTGTAGAAATTTCCATGATTAGTTCCTTAGTTACAGCAAATAGATTTCTATTTATCATATTGAATGGCTAAAGAGGGAACATATTATGGGTAATTTTATGGTTATCATTGGTCAAATTAGTTTTCTACTGAGAATGACTGCAGGCAAAGGTGCATTATATTATTATGTATATCACATGATGACTGGTTTGGAATCACGAAGAGATATCATGGGCAATTTTATTTGTCAATGTTTTTTTGTTTTTCGTATATAATTTTTTTTTCAGCACGAAAAAAAGCGATATAGTTATATTATGTTTGTCCAAAATGGAAATATATAGTATCTGATCAAAAAAAGTGAAGAGATGTACCAAGATCTCCAGAAGAAAGGATATACGTATCCTATGAGGAAAAATATTGCAATATGGACATATCTTCATATAGAAATGCATAAAAACAGTCCCATGAGCCACTGATATTTATGTAGAACCAACATATAATAGGACAAAGGATGGGTAGTATAATCCATACCAGATTTGACTTCACAAAATAGAGAATTATGTACTGGGCATGAAAAAATCATGGATCTGGTAGGAGATGTTGTCCACTGTAATCTGCAACCTCCATAATCCTCGTGGCGATGAAGGCCCCTGATTTGACAAAGCATCTACTCTCTGATTTTTATCCCTGACGATGTGGGAGATTGAGTAGTCCTTCCTGTTGTGCCACAAATCCTCAAGCCTGTTCAACCAGCCAGAGAGGTGAATATTTTTTATTCCATTTTTGGACAGAAGATGGTCTATGGTGACTTTGGAGTCTCCAAAAATATGAAGGTTTTTGAGACCAAGGAAATCAGAGAAGGAAATGAGATCGGCCAGAGCCATAATTTCTGCCTTGTTGTTGGTTCCAAGTCCTTCGTTCCAATGTAATTCAAAATCTTGACCTTCTTCAGGAATTATAAGAACACCACAGGCGCATATGTCATGTTCGGTAGCACCATCAAAGAAAGCACATGGATATTCATAGACATCGATGGTCTACTGATTCGATCCATGTTTGACTTTGGGTTGTCGATGCTAATCAAGCGCTTCATTTAGACTAAGAATAGATTCGTAGAAAAGCTTGAACGGTTCCCTTTTGGAGTTGAAAATTATCTGGTTGCGCCATTTCCAGATGGCCCAAATAGTAATTAAAGGGATCAGCCTCCACTTGCAACACATGTTACTCCATAAATTGAAAGCCTCGTGGATGGAAGGAGCAATGACATTGGCAAATCCAAAGTGTGTAGATAAGTGCTGCCAAATCAACAAGGACTGTGGACATTGAAGGAAAAGATGTAAATTATTTTCAGTGTTCAATCTGCAGAGGGGGCATATAGCAAGCCCACACCAATTGCGCTTCTGGAGATTCTCCCAAGTGAGATTCTTGTTATGAAAAACCAGCCAGGTAAATATGATGATTTTTAGAGGACAACCAGATTTCCAGAATGATTTTATCTTTTAAATTTAAATATATTAAAAAAAATAATTGAAACATTTTATTTTTCTCATGCTTAATCTAAAGTGAAAGAAGATATAATATATAATAATATTATTATTATTAAATGAATTTTTATCGTATAGTGTATATATTAGAAATATATTATAATTTTATTTTGAATTATTATTAGTTAAATAAAAAACTAATTTATGAGTTGGAATATATATGTTTAAAATACTAGAAGGCCGGTTTGGTAGTTATAGATTGGTAGTTATAGGCATAACTGGAAGGTTGGCCTGGGTTCATTAAGGTTACTCCAAGGAGCTTTTGGGTTTGCGTTCCCTTGTTTTGAAATAGATCTCGTGCTTCGGAACCTTCACTACCCACGCCAAGACCTGGTCGAGCACCAAAGATTGAGGTTTCAGACTCAGAGAATACTATTGCTCTGCAAGTCACCTTAAAAATCTTATTTGTCAAAATGGAAAATATTTCGAGATTTTCCCTATAAATATAGGGCAAGATGTCCCTTAACTAACCTATAAATATACAATGTAACTTGCATTTCAAATGCATGTCGTTGTGATGAACATTACCTATTGATGGGCGACAGGTTTTGGTCAATTTTGATTTGTCTGAAGAATTACATTGCTTTGAGGTTTTACTTAATTTCATCGTGAACTTTGAAGCACTTGCCAAATGCATAAACCAATTCAGGTGTGTGTTCTTTTGTGATACAGGGGCCACAGGGGCCATCACTGCTACGATTCGGCCAATACGTAAATAGAAGTGATTACTAAAAGGTCCTCATAATAGTGTCTCATATGCTTAGAATATTAACTAACAAGAGTTATGTGCTAACACATAACACTAACAATTTCTCAGAATATTATTATGTTTAGCAGCACTGATAACCTCAAAACTATCTTCCGCCATATTAAAATGTACAGGAACCAGATACTTTGTAGACAACCTGCTCACATATTTTTTCCATGAACAATTGAAATACTATTTCACTCAAACATTGGAAAAAGTTATGGACTTAATCCATATAATTAACATTGTTATTTCAAAAACCTTCAATCCCGGAACTCAACATCAACTTTGATCTATTTCTCAATTGAATAGAGATGTCTGCGGTCAGAATTTTTTTCCTTGCAATAATGTTGAATTATAATTAAAACTAATGCTACTTAAAACTTCACTAGTGTGTTTTATTATTCTTAAACTGTACACTTGCACAGATAAAATATGAATATAATTGAAAAGAAGGAGATGTAGCTCACAAGTGTGGCCTGCACCTGGAGACTACACTCACGAAACAGAGAGATCACTCTCGTACACTCTATTACCATCAATGAAGGATTACATCATTTAAGTACAACTCCAGAAGTCAGGAAGTTGCAACCAAACTCATACATTCTGGGAACAAATCCTAAACTAAGGAGATACGTTACAACTATGTAACCATTTCTCCATTAATACAAAATAATATTTAATTATTTTCAACTCCCCCCCTTAATGGAGAAAGGGTTCTCCTGGACTCCTAACATCCCTCTAAACAATTCAAACTTCACTCATGCAAGAGGCTTTGTAAAAATATCAGCCACATTGTCACAAGTTTTACAATATTCAACAATAACTTCCTTTGATTGTACTTTCTCTCTAATAAAATGGAGCTGAGTGTCTATATGTTTGGTGTTTTTATGGAACACTGGATTGTGTGCCAATTTAGCTGTACTCTGGTTGTCGCTTTTGATGGAAGTAGAATTCTTCTGTTCTTTTCCTGCATCATTGAGAAGCCTTCTCAACCAAATCGCTTCACACGTCACTGCACACAATGCTTGATACTCAGCTTCACATGATGACAAAGCTACAATACTCTGCTTCTTACTACTCCATGCTATGACCCCGGATCCTATGTTGAATGTGTAACCTATGATGGACTTTCGATCATCCAGGTTACCTGCCCAGTCTGAGTCTGAAAAACCTGCTAGAGTAACATCAGATACATCAGTGTATAAAATACCATAATTAATAGTACCACAAAGATACCTCAACACGCTCTTTGCTGCTATCCAGTGACTTTCAAGCGGTTTTGACATAAATTGTCTCAACACACTAACAGAGTATGCTAAGTCAGATCTGGTTGTAAGATATATCAAGCTGCCAACCAGCTATCGGTACATTGTAGCATCAACCTCTTTAGTGCCATCGTCACTTCTCAACTTCAGATTCTGCTGTAAAGGTGTCGGTGCTGATCTACACTGATCCATACCAAACTTTTCCAACAGATTTCTGGCATACTTCCCTTGGGTAAGAAAATTTTTCCCAGTATCTCTGCATACTTCTAATCCCAGACAGTAATGAAGGCTTCCGAGATCCTTCATCTAAAAAAATTGTGCCATAAGTCTTTGATTTCTCTGATTAAATCATCTGCATCTCCTGTCATAATCATGTCATCCACATACAAAGAAATCAAAATAATCTGCCTCTGATTATTATACTTGGTATACAAATTCGGGTCATTTAAACTTCTATGAAATCCATGCTCTAAAAAGAAAGAATCAACCTTTTCGTACCAAGACCTGGGTGCTTGCTTTAAACCATATGAAGCCTTTTTCAATCTGCAAACAAGATGTTCATGCCCCTACTTTACAAATCCTTCTGGCTGTACTAAGTAAATTTCCTCTTTTAAATCACCATTTAAAAATACATATTTAACATCAGGCTGGTGTAATTCCCAATTACATTTAGTAGCTAAAACAATAAGCATTCTGATTGTATTTAACTTTGCTACAGGTGCAAAAGTATCGTCAAAATCTATACCTTCATGCTGTGAATATCCTTTTGCAATGAACCTAGCTTTTAATTTCTCTATACTTCCATCTGCATTCATTTTTGGTTTAAACAGCCATTTACATCCTATGGGTGTTTTATTCTTAGGTAGCTCAACTAAATCCCAAGTATCATTTCTAAGAATTGATTCCATTTCTTCATTCATTGCAGTCCTCCACTCCTTGAATTGACTGGCTTCTTTGTAATTAGCAGGTTCTACAATGTTTAAAATATTTGACATTAAAGCATAGTCTCTCAATTTAGCAGGTAATCGAGTCTTCCTACCTGACCTCCTTGGTAGGGGACTTACCTCAACTCTGTCTATTTCAGCGCTTGCATCATCATTGATTACATTATCTGTTACTTCTTCTTCTTGTTTCTGCTCCTGCTCTTCATCTTCCTCACTGTTTTCTTCTATAAGCAATAGAATGTGGCAGTCACTGTTAGAATCCTCCTTTCCTTCCTCAACCTGTTCATGAGATATGACATCTCTGCTTGCAAAAACCTTGTGAGTCACAGGATTATATAACTTATATGCCTTGAACTCAGTGCCATATCCAACAAATATACATTTCAGGGCTTTGGGGTCTAACTTCTTCCTATCTGCCTTAGGTATATGAGCATAAGCTTTTGACCCAAATATTCTTAAATGACTAACTGTTGGTTTGAATCCAAACAATGCTTCAAAAGGGGTTTTGAAGCCTAAACATCTAGTAGGACTCCTATTCTTTAAATATACAGCAGTGTTAATAGCTTCTGCCCAAAGACCATTTGATAGACCCTTACCTTGTAGCATGCTCCTTGTGCACTCCACAAGAGTTCTGTTCTTCCGTTCTGCCACTCCATTCTGCTGTGGCACTGTAAACTGCTGCACAATCCCATGATGCTTGCAGAAATTCATGAACTCTCCCAACCTGTATTCTCCCCCTTGATCTGAGTGGAGAATTTTTATCCTTTTTCCTGTCTGGTTCCCTACCATAATTTTAAACTCTTTAAATACTGAAAGGCTTGACTCTTTTTACTCAGAAAGTATATCCATGAATATCTAGTGTAATCATCCTTAAATAAGAGAAAGTAATATGCTCCTCCTAATGACCTAGTTTGCATAGGTCCACAAATATCTGTATGCACCAATTCTAAAATATCCATTTCCTTTCTGTTAACATGCAAAGGGAACTCTTCTCTATGCATTTTCCCTAATGCACTTCCACCACAATCCAGCTTAACATTATGAAAAACAGGTAGTCCGTCGACCATACCTTTTCTTTGTAGTAAGATGAGGTCATGTAGATTAAGATGGTCGAACCTTTGATGCCAGAGATCTTCGATTGTTGATCCGGCTACAACCGTTGCTTCTTGTGGCATACTCTTTGCATCTAATCTGTACAGACTCCCCAGGCACATTCCTTTTGCAACTATTTCCATTTGGCTATCCTTAATGACACAGTTATTCTTAAAGAATTGAACTTGCATATCCTGATCAGTGATCATTGAGACAGAGACCAAATTTTTCTTAATTCCTGGAACATACAATACATTTTTAAGATGTCTAATGTCAACACTAGGTAACTTTACAGGAATGTCACCATGTCCTTTGATCTCATATCCACTATCATCTCCTAAATAAATTTTCGACCCACATGAAGTTTCTTCAAGAAATTCAAACCAGTCCTTCTTACCAGTCATATGTGAGGATGTGCCAGAGTTGACATACCATATGTCGTCCTCATCTCCCTTTGAAGCTGAAAGTGCACAATCGACTGTAAATAGTCGAAGTTCGTGGCTGTGGTCCTCTTCTTCCCCAACAAAGTAACCCTTGTGTTTTCTCTGTTTGTTTCTTCCTTCATCTGCTTGCCTCTTATAACACTCTCTAATCTGATGACCAGGTTTTCCATAGTAAAAACATTTCTTGATGGGAAAATCATTAGCAGACATACCTTTAAACGGTCTCTTCTGAAATGTGTTGGATCCTTTCTGTTGCTGCTGCTGTGGTTGCTAGTGCTGGTGCTGCTTCCCTTTGTATTGTCTCCTTTTTGCCATCAGAGCACGGTCATTGCTCTGAGTTTTCAAATTTTTTCTTCGCTCTTCTTCCTATAGTAGGATCCCAGTCAGCTCTTCAAATGAAGGGACTTTCTCCCTTGTTGACAGCCCTGTGATGAACATCTGGTATTCATCAATCATTTTGTTCAATGTGAGCGTGACCAGATCTGAATCGGAAACTTTCTCTCCGATTGCTCCCAATCTGTCTCTCAGATCCTTGACTCTGGCAATGAATCCTACAACGGACTCATTCTCCTCCATCTTCAATGCAAACAGCTTGCCTTAAGTGACAAGACACGGTTTGTATTCTGCGTCTCGTACAGGTTTTTGATTGTCGTCCAAATGTCAGCGGCCGATTTACAGTCTCTAATATGAGGGATAACGTTGTCCTTGACAGAAATTTTCAATATGACCTTTGCTTTCGTCTCCCTTTTATCCCAATCTTGTTCTTGTGTCGTTGTTCCAGCTCTCGGCTCATTTCCTGTGACGATCGCCCACGCATTTGCACTTTCAAGCAAAGTCTGTATCTTAAATTTCCAGTTGTTGAAATTTGATCCATCGAGTTTACCAGACTCGTGGAGATATGATTCTAAACTGTTATTCATATTGACTTATACCAAATACAAACCTTTGTTTTGCAAAAAAAAACTTGTACCTTCAATGTGCCACCATCGGGCAAGTCCGATCTGCTGCCACTGAACAGATCCGGAACTTCACTGCGCCACTACCGGGCAATACGCCTCCACCGGGCAAGTCCGATCTGCTGCCACCGAATAGATCTGGAACTTCACTGCGCCACCACAGGGAAATATGCCTCCACCGGACAAGTCCAATCTGCTGCCACCGAACAGATCTCGAACTCCAATGCGCCACCACCAGGCAAGTCCGATCCGTTGCCACCGAGTAGATCAGGAACTTCAGCACGCCACCACCGGGCTACTCCGATCTACTACCACCGAACAGATCCGCAAATTCAAAGTGCCACCACCAGGCAACTCCGATCTGCAAAGAAAAATTGCAGATTTTCAAAGAGAAAGAGGTTGGCTCCTTGGCGCTTCTTAACAGCTACAGATCCGCGCCATAAGCAGATAAACAAAATATTTGAAGTGTCGCGAAAATTGGCTCGATTAATAGCTACGGATCCGCGCCAATGTAGTTTCTTTTTCGCTGGCGCGCTTATCAGCCTCAAACCCGCGCCAATGGGCGCGTCTGTTCGTTAAAAATCCGCGCCAATGTGCTTTTGCTCAAAAAAATGGCGCTCAACAATTTGTGCCAACCCTTTCTTGCGCTCAGAGATGATCATTCATCTGAGATCCGTCTTCAGGTGTTACTGCAGTCCACCTGATACTCCACTGCCACTACAGTTATCTAATCAATGATGCATTCTAAAAACATAATAAGGATGTCCCTACTCTGGCTCTGATACCAAGATAAAATATGAACATAATTGAAAAGAAAGAGATGTAGCTCACAGGTGTGGCCTGCACCTGGAGACTACACTCACGAAACAGAGAGATCACTCTCGTACACTCTATTACCATCAATGAAGGATTACATCATTTAAGTACAACTCCAGAAATCAGGAAGTTGCAACCAAACTCCTACATTCTGGGAACAAATCCTAAACTAAGGAGATACATTACAACTATGTAACCATTTCTCCATTAATACAAAATAATATTTAATTATTTTCCACTTGCACGAGTATTCAAAGATTAGTATAGTAATAAAAAAAATAAACAGCAGGACTATCTTAGTGGAGGGGAATGAGTTTTTGCAAGTTTTCTCAACTTCTTCCACCATGCTTGGGTTAGAAGGCTAAAATGGAAAGATAATTTTGTCTTATACTAATTATTTGAAGAAGTGAAATTATAATGCTTTATTTGGAATGCTTTACAGAGACAGAGCCATGGTTTTTTTCAAATGACAACTTATGTTTAGAGAGCGCACAAAGCAGGGAGCTCCAAGTACCGTAAGTTTATGTAATGATTTAGTTGTGTTGTGTTGTATGTGGAGAGCATTGAAAGAACACAAATAATAGTCAACGGTTATGCATATGACAGATCGAAGTATGAGCAAACTTGTTTGTTTTATAGGGACAAATCCAATGTGTATATAGATATCACTGATATCGTTTATATAATGTTTGTATGTATGTTATGACGTAGTGAGTGAATTTTAGGGTTGATTTATGTATTGCAAAAGTTTAGGATGTTTTTATATGTATTTTAATTGTAGTTGCTGAGTCAGAGATTTTTACTGTTTATGTTTTGTATGACAGATTTATCAAAATCTCTTGCCGTTAAGATTTTCATGCCTCGGTGATTAAGAGAGTGGAATAGATTAGTTAACAGTGGAATTATAAAATTGCATAAAAAATTTATTTTTTTTCTACGCTACCCTTTACTACTACCTTACAGCGGTTTTTTTTAAACATATAATGCAATTGCTAATTATTTAACTAAATAAATAAATATCCACTGACTCTGTCATGATTTAATTATTGCACCATCTATAATCTTGTACTCAAATTAATTATAATTCATATCGGTAAATAATTGCATGCCATCATTAAATTCCTTTTCTGGCATGTCGAGTTTCGTGAGCCGTTGAACACTCTCGGAGTAGAACCTGTTTTGTTTCATTCATGGAGACGACGTTTCTGTTCAGTTTAGGGTTTTCAGATTTGAGTACTCATTGCCAACTGCCAAAGTAGAAAATATTTTACTCAGTTGGAATGAGGTGTACTGTTTTTTAAAACCCAATTTTCCAACCAGAATGGAGTATTCCAAGAGGTGTGAGGAAATTAAAGATAAGTGATTGAAAAGACTCCAAATGGTGAAAGAGGTGATCAATGTGCTGAGGACAGGAGACTCATTCGGGGTATTGAATTATGAAGAGATCGTTGAATTTATTTTTGATAAATTCGCAATTGGCTCGGTTATGGTTTCTGATGGAAGTGAGCAAGAGGAGACTGAATATGAATAGTGCGGTGGTTTTGAGAGAATTCGAGTTTGATATACCCCATTGAGGACTCAAACTTGTCTAGGCCGCCTCAATCGAGCTGGATTCCTTTGGTTCTCCCGCCTTTTATAACGTCCAACTGCTTTCCCTCCATGCCCCCCCTTCGTATTCAGATGGTAGAAAAATTGGAAAAATCCGTATGCTTTGAATCTCAACAAAAGATATTAGAGGCATAGGCTGATTCAAACCGAAAATATTTGAAATAGCAACAATTTTTTTGGCTATTGTTTCTTTGAGCACATATTTGTTTTTGTAGTGAGAATATATAGGTGGGATTATTTGTAAATTTATTTTAAATATCAAAACTTTTAGAAGCTGAAGTTGGTGATGAGAACATACTGGTGGGACTATTTGCAAATCGATTCTAAACAGAGTTGGTGATGAGACTTCCTTTTATATTGTTTGTACCTTGTTAGACCACTGGTGTGACCCCTCCAAAGATTTGAACACGGGTGAGAGACTACTAGCAAATCCATTCCAAACACCAAAACCCCATAGGCCAGAGTTGGTGATGGGACTTGCTTTCATATTGCATGTATCCTCCTACACTAGGGGCATATGGGGGTATGGGTGACACCTCCAAAGATTTGAATACTGGTGGAACTTGCTTTCATATTGCATGTATCCCCCTACACTAGGGGCATATGGGGTATGGGTGACACCTCCAAGATTTGAACACTAGTGGGCAAAATAATTGCCATAGCCAAGAATTAAGGTTTCTACTTGTAAATGGATTCCAAACACCAAAACTCCAGAATGATTGAGAGAACCAAGAATTAAAGTTTTAGGCCCCTTAATATTACTCTTATTATTTTTTAACTGAAAAAAAATAACTTGAGTCAGCTTTAACATACCTAGTCTTATCCTGAAATTAACCCATAGTCTTATCCTGAAATGCACTAACCCATTTGAGAAAAGTAAACCTCCACACTTAACATTGTACCACAGCCTCAAGGACTCCCTAATATTGGTCCTTTCAACGAGTTAATAAAACTTACAACAATCACACTCCTATCGGCATTCGTTCATAGCCAGTATAAGAAGCTATTGCATTTACCCACTCACAATTGACACTCCTCACACACAAGTTGAAAGCTTCCAAAGCATTTGTAAAATCTATTTTCACAAAGGCGTCCAATACCAAAGGGACAAACGACCATCTTTCTCAGCATGGTATCAGCGTTCGAAGGATAAAATCAGTATTCAAAAGGAGAGTGATCATGAGGAGGAAACAGCGATCCGTAGAAGAATACGTGCAAAAAAATCATATATGCTTTTCTGGGACCTTCTCCTCTATTGAAGGATCTCTATTTATACCTAACCGAACTCAAAGTCATTCAACTCTCCAAAGAGTGAATCTCCTACCAACAGTCGTGCACCTCTGGAAAGAAGAATGAGCTGTACGATTTCCTACAAGGAGGACGGAAAAGAGCAATTGCTCACCGCAAGCAATCTCATTGAATCCAAGGAACGCAATCGACACTTCCAAATATCTACAACGATTTAGAAGTATATGTGGGTCATTATGTTAGTTGGTTTTGGTTCTAGGATTGCAGTTTGTGATTAGTCTTAGAAATCTGGTTTTAGTGGAGTAATTAAAAAGTTAAATTGAAGTGCCTTAAGCGCTTTTGAGGGTGCTGAATTTATATATGCAATCAAAAACCCATCTTAAACAATATAAATCACGATTATTCCAGTGAGATATATGTTGAAAACTCTAAAATGTCTATAAGTGAGACTTTTAAAAAAGTTTTCAGCGTTATTTTTCAATCTAAATCCCTCAAGATTCATTGAAATCACAAGTTTGACAGGTGAACTCTTTACAATCTAAGTGTCTTAGGAGTTTTTGAGTGTGCTATCTATCTATATATATATATATATATATATATAGATAGATAAACCAGTTTAAACAACATAAACCAAGATTTAACCGCAATTTTCTTTTAATTCACAAAAAAATGGGGGAAACTCCAAAAAGTCTCACTTATAGAACTCTCTAAGCATATCCAGTTGTCTACAAGTATGACTTTTTGAAAAGTTTTTCGGTTTGTTTTCACAATGTAAATCCGTCACGGAATCATTGAAATCACAATTTTGACAAGTAAACTCTTCACAATCAAAGTACCCCATGGGTTTTTGAGGCAAAAAAACTAGTTTAAACAACATAAATCAAGATTGTTATTTGATAGAAGGGCATAGGCCTCTCCCCAAACCAAAGTCTAATTCTTGAAGGTTTCCATCCCAAACCAAATTCTTATGTCGTAGTCTAAACAACCTAAAAAATTGCCCAAAAAATCTGTGCAAGAATTATTGTAAATCCAAGTTTCCATTCTTATTATTTGAAGCTCGTTGCACTTAGTTGTGAGTTACTACATTAAGTTTGTAATATAAAGTTAATTTAAGTTTAAGAACATGGAGAGTTATTTAAAAGAAATTATTTTTTACCATATATATTGATAAGTTAGAGGATTGTTTCAAAAATGCAAGTTGTGTTAACCTAATTCTCACTTGCATGGCCATCATTCTACTTATTGAAATGATCAAACATTCAATAAAATAGTTTATTAATTCTACAAATGATGATTTTAGTGATAAATCCATCCTGCAATTATAGTCCATGATATAATTATATTATGCAAAATTTAAATTTGAAAGCTTTTATCATAGAAAAATTGATAAATAAATAAAATTGCATAGAATTTTGATTTCCATCTTCTCTTTTTCCTAAGCTCATGCCTTACGGCGTTCCCATTGCAATATGTGGTGCAATGGCTAGTAAGTAATACAATTTAGTTTTTCTTACTCAAGTTAAAAATTATGTTATGGTAAAAATTGTATGCAAAATTATAATTGACATTGGTCAATGTTAACTAAATTAACCAGTGTCCCTACCACTTAACTTAAATAGATGTTACGTTTATAGAGAAATTGCAAATTGATATACCATGGAAATGTTAATTGCCTAATAAGTTTTTATTTATTTTTGTGCAATACATCGTTCAATTATGGTGGGTAGTAACTCATGGTAAATAGGTTATTTACCTACCCAGAGTTACTCGCTAAGATTATTTATGTTTTCTTCAAGGCTTTAACATGTAGGAGTAGAAGTGTAAATGTGAAAACTTAGTAGTGGTTACTCTTACCAGGGAATTAACTTTTCCATCAACTAAGTTTGCACATTTACACTTTTACTCTTACATGTTAAAGCCTTCAAGAAAACATAAATAATAGTAGGAAGTAACTCTAGATAGGTAAATAATATATTTACCATCAGTGATTGCCCACCATAATTTAACCATGTACTGGCACAAAAATTGAATAGGAACTTAGTAAGAAATTAACTTTTCCACTTCATACGTCAATTTGCAATTTTTTTTAAAACATAACATCCACTAAGTGGCAAGGACTATGCTACCTTGGAGGGTTTGTTATTGTTATGAGCTAGAAATATATATATTTTTAAAAACATGTATTTGTTGTTATTATGAGTTAGAAATATATAATTTTAAAAAACATGTAATATTATTCTTAATCATGGAGATTCACCCCCACTTTATCATGGTGATTATTAAGTTGTAATATCATGGCTTACTAATATTATATTTTGAAAAAATCATAACTTGGCTAGATATAACATATGTTCATATTACATTTTTTAGTTAATCAATTTAAAGGGAAAAAAAAAGCATAACTACTTTTAAGATAAATCTCAACCTTTGATAAGAAACTACTACTAAAAATATTTTAAAATATTTCATGGAGTTTAAATATTTATCATCCCTTAATAATTATTAATAAATGAAAATAAAATTGTATAACTCTTATTACAAAATAATTATTAATAATTAAATTAAGATTTTATAATTTCTTTTTTAAAATATATATATTTAAAGTAAAATTATAATATCAATTTTATTATTGGTTAAATTTTGGCAATATACAATACATGGTAAAATAATTTAAATACATTATAAAATAAATATATTTACACTTACTAACATATATCAACGCTCATTTATAACATATTTACAATTTCTTTTAGTAAAAATAAAGGTCGTTGAATTGATGCTTCTGTGGTCCATATCAAATACAATTTCTTTTAGTAAAAATAAAGGTTATTGAATTGATGCTTCTGTGGTCCATATCAAATTTATGAGAGATTCTTCAGCGTAAATCACATAAAATTTCATTTGTTGGCGCGTTTTGAACCAACCAGTGTGGTTCATCGTCAAGACAAGTTGAAGGATCAAATCAAGCTTTGCATATTAACTAGTCAGAGCAGAACAATAAACGGCTATATAACAGCGAAATTTGAGCAGGAGACGTTAGATGGACAGGATTAAGGGCATGACCTATATTTTAATAAATAAGTTAATTTACAAAAGTTAATTAGTTATATTCTTATTTAAAGAGACTATATAAAATAAATTAATTAATTTAAATTAGTAGTTAGTTGAAAAGTGAATAAATGAATTAATTTAAATTAATATTTAGTTAAAAAGTTACTCTATCTATATATATATATATATGAAAGATAAAGGAATTATAAATAAATTAATTATAAAATAAAATATCATTAAAAATTAATTTAAATAGTTAGTTATAGATAAATAAAAGAGTAAAAAAATATAAATATAAATAAAAATAATTTAACTCCTAAAAATTTCCATAACATCTATCAATAACTTCTAAATTAAAATAAATAAATAAGAATAATTTAACCCCTAAAATTTTTCATAATATCTATCAATAACTTCTAAAATATTTTTTTTTTCTTTTAACTATCATAATACCCTAGATTGATATCAGGTTATTATTAGAGTTATGAAAGGATTAATATAATAATGTTATCATAATACCCCTAAATATTCTATATACATATCTTATAAAAGATAACAAAACCTTGAAGAGAGACTAAAGAGGAGAGCGCTGGGACTCAAATTCACAACCGAAACTACAGGGCCAAAAAAGAAAGATATGGGAAAAAAGTTAAAAAAGGAGGAAGGGGAGGAAGAGAAGAAAACGACCAGAAAGAAAGGGTTGAGATCTAGCAAACGCTGATCTTCCATCCGTCTTCTCTATTGAGATTCAAGGGCTTCCCTAAAAGTCATCTATTTTTGATAACTGAATTTTTGTTTAAATTTAAAAAAAAAAATCTAAATATCAAAATATTGAAATCTTTGAATCATTTTTTAAATAGTGAAAATGGATTAAAACCATAAAAGATCCTTGAAACCCTCAAAATCTTGAAATTTGGCTACTGCAATCCAGCACTATTCGAATCCACCACTTATGTCACTTAACCACTGCAATCCAAAGGGTATTCCAATCCACCGCTGATGTCACTTCACTACTGCGATCCAGCGGTCTTCCAAGAAGTTTCCGGACGCAACTGTAAAATGAAATCCGATTATAAATTGTGGCTAACAACTTTTAAGATAATCCCACTCCATAATGGAAATTTCTATTTCCAACTCCATAGAAAAATAAATGCTGTCTGACATGCAAGGCAAATAGCTTTAGCCCTCTCTCTCCAGGCTGCTATCTTGATTCTAGTGCTGTCACTTAGAGGGCTAAAGTTATTTGCCTTGCATGTCAGAGAGCATTTACTTTTCTACGGAGTTGGAAATAGGATTTTCCCTCCATAATCACTTCCGTATCAATAACTTTTACATCCCACTGGTCATGCTCCCACGTGATTTCAGTGAAATAAATATCTTTAATATGCACATTTTTTCCTTTCGTTTTCGGTACGGTACGCCTTAAAGTATGCGTTAGTCTTTTATGAATAGGAAAAGACCAATCCACAAACAAATCACGATATACTTAGGTACACTCTATCAATTACAATTAATATAAAATATACTTAAATTAATAAAACTTATTATTTATCTTAAATTAATAAACTATTATATATTCAAAGGAAAAAATAATATATTAAATTACTAAAATTATATATATATATTTAAATAATATTATTTTCCTTAATTTATTTAAAAATTATTTAATGATTATAAAAATTTTATTATGGTTTATTAAAAATTTATTTTAATGTTTTTTCACTTTTGAAATGGAATAGTATTTATATTATTTAATTTAATTAACCATTATAATGGTTAGGATTCTCAATGACAACTCCCTTGCAAAAAGATACCAACCACTTTTCAAAAGATCCACACTTTAATAAAAGTAAACCCGATAAATCTTTGCCTTGAACAAACCGACCCATCTCCAGGGCGCTACGGCTCTTCTGCCACTTAATTGGGAAAAGCATTGGTCACTGCTAAAGCTTGCCCTGAGAAATGGTTGCCTGAAACAATCCTAACAAAGTAACAGAAACCCACATCACTTGACAGGAAAATTCTTAGTCACTCTCCCCTCTCTACCGCTTAATCAGGAGATCAGGTAATGGTGACTGGTAACCCATCACAGAAAAATAATCAAATTTTAGTTCTGCAAATAACCAGCTGTGAAGATAAGCTACCTAACTTCCATTTCGATAATGGTGCCACTATTTACAGAAGGAACCAAAGGATTATGTGCACAACCAGTCAACACTGAGGACGTGGATCCTCTGTGGTTCCTCTCACTAGTTTTCACAAATGCAGGCCTTTTGGGATTTGGTAATGTACTAGAACAGCTGGAAAGCATCTCTATAACATTAGAGATAGTGGACCGGATGCCTGAATAAGCTTGGGTGCAAAGAAGGGAAACTTGAATGCATCTCACAGCTTGCTGCTCCCTGCATGTTTTGCTTACTGTGGAATCTATCATATTCGTAAGACACTCGAGCTTGTATAATCTCCATGCCTGCATCACATCACAAGTAGATATCTCCATACCTGCATCACATCACAAGTAGATCCATTGTCATTTAACAATGAGCGCTTCTCTAGTTTAGCATAACAAACTTAATATTTAAAAAAAAAATCATGAATTTATTTTTTGAAGCCAAAAGGTTGAAGTTGAAGTGTTACCAATTCCAGTAGGCTTTGCGTTTCTTGAGAAAAATCTGTATCACTGATTTTTCTTTCACTTACAATCTCAAGGACGAGTACTCCGAAGCTATAAACATCAGCTTTCATGGATAGTTGACCCCGCATTGCATACTCTGGCGTAAGACACCCTAGCTTGTATAATCTCCATGCCTGCATCACATCACAAGTAAATCCGTTGTCATTTAACAATGAGCGCTTCTCTAGTTTAGCATAACAAACTTACTATTTAAAAAAAATCATGACTTTATTTTTTGAAGCCAAAAGGTTGAAGTTGAAGTGTTACCAATTCCAGTAGGCTTTGCGTTTCTTGAGAAAAATCTGTATCACTGATTTTTCTTTCACTTACAATCTCAAGGATGAGTACTCCGAAGCTATAAACATCAGCTTTCATGGATAGTTGACCCCGCATTGCATACTCTGGCGTAAGACACCCTAGCTTGTATAATCTCCATGCCTGCATCACATCACAAGTAAATCCGTTGTCATTTAACAATGAGCGCTTCTCTAGTTTAGCATAACAAACTTACTATTTAAAAAAAATCATGACTTTATTTTTTGAAGCCAAAAGGTTGAAGTTGAAGTGTTACCAATTCCAGTAGGCTTTGCGTTTCTTGAGAAAAATCTTTATCACCGATTTTTCTTTCGCTTACAATCTCAAGGACCAGTACTCCGAAGCTATAAACATTAGCTTTCATGGATAGTTGACCCCGCATTGCATACTCTGGCGCCATGTAACCGCTACATACTCCAACACAAACACTTCAAGTAAGTTGGGTATTGGTGATCAAATCACATCATTGCATGAATGTCAACTGTTAATAAATTGTAGAAGAGAAAGGTAGAGAGGAATAAATTGCATAAGAGAAAGGTAGAGGGGAATGTGAGATTACTATGTTCCTGCAACTCTTGTTTGGATATGACTCTCGTCTTCAGGGAAGAGTCTGGCTAACCCAAAGTCTGCTATCTTGGGATTCAATGTCTTATCCAGTAAAATGTTGTGGGCTTTAATGTCTCTGTGAATGATTCGAGGCTCTGATTCCTCGTGAAGATAACGGAGACCACGAGCATCCCATTATGATTTTGTAGTGCGTCAGCCAATCAAGCAGTTTTCTTTTCTGATCTGGATCTGTATTGCATTAATCCAATCACAGCAACATTAAAAACATCTGAATAATAATAATAATCGTGAACCCAATAATCTCTTTAAATTTATTAATCAATGATAGATTATCTTTCTTAGATAGACTTCTACTTTTATTTTATTTTTTAAGAAGAAAAAACACAACTTCCGTTAAAATAAAGAGGCGTTTACATTTATGTAGATCTTTCCCATGTCTAAACGGTGATTTAGCAAAAAATAACAACCCAGCAACAGAGCCATAAAAAGGGCTAATGGCCAATGAAATGATCAAGAAGCCGAGCAACAGAGCCATAAAAAAAGGTCAGTGGCCAAAGAAATGAGCAAAAAAGAACACAAAAGCCCTCCAACAGAGCCATAAAAAAGGCCAATGGCCAAAGAAATGATCAAGAAGCCAGCAACAAAGCCATAAAAAAAGGCCAATGGCTAAAGAAATGATCAAGAAGGCCAGCAACAGAGCCAAAAAAAAAGGCCAAAGCCAAAGAAATGAGCAAAAATAACGCAAAAGCCCAGCAACAACAGAGGCATAAAAAATCCAATGGCCAAAGAAATGATCAAGAAGACCAGCAACAGAGCCATAAAAAATGGCCAATGGCCAAAGAAATGATCAAGAAGCCCAACAATAGAGCCATAACGAAAAAGGCCAATGGCCAAAGAAATGAGAAAAAAAGAACACAAAAGCCCACCAACAGAGCCATAAAAAAGGCCAATGGCCAAAGAAATGAGCAAAAAGAACACAAAAGCCCACCAACAGAACCATAAAAAAAGGCCAATGGCCAAAGAAATGAGCAAAAAAGAACACAAAATCCCAGCAACAGAGCACTAAAAAAGGCCAATGGCCAAAGAAATGATCAAGAAGCACAACAGCAGAGCCATAAAGAAAGGCCAATGGCCAAAGAAATGATCAAGAAGCCGCCCAGAGGCAGCAGATCAGGATATACAAACTGAAAAAGCTGAATAGTCATTGTGTAGAACAAAAAACTTTCGAGGAAGCCGACGGATTAAAGATATTGCAAACAAAATTCCTGAGGATAGACCTTCTACTTCGATAGTTCTACTTACCAAAGAGGAGGTGGTGAAGACTTTTGTTGGGTAAATATTCATAAACAATCAATCTTTCTTAACCTTTGGCACAACACCCAAGCAACTTTACAAGATTTCGGTGTCGAACATTAGCCAAAACCTTCACTTCGTTCATAAACTCATGGATGCCTTGACTAGATCTTATACACAATTTCTTTACCGCTATCTGTTTTCCGTCCTTAGTATTGCTCTGAGAAGAACAACCATATTAACTACTCATCTAAAAAACCATATTCATTACATATGGAGTCAATGGAATTGTTGAAAATAACCATTCTAGATTTTAGACTTTTGTGATTCATAAAATTGTTCAATTTTAAAATTAATAATATGATTAATCGAAAAACAACTTTATTAAGAATTTTGTGTTATGTGATCGCATAAGGTGCGAGGTTTTTGTTTTCCGTCCTTAGTATTGCCCTGAGAAGAACAACCATATTAACTACTCATCTAAAAAACCATATTCATTACATATGGAGTCAATGGAATTGTTGAAAATAACCATTCTAGATTTTAGATTTTTGTGATTCATAAAATTGTTCAATTTTAAATTAATAATATGATTAATCGAAAAACAACTTTATTAAGAATTTTGTGTTATGTGATCGCATAAGGTGGGAGGTTTTAAGGCCGCCATTACCCATGCAATAGGTGAGGCCCGAGGGTGATGCATTGCAGGCCTCAGATTATCACACGAACTGGGAGATGAGGTCTGATGGATGGAATAAGCTATGAGCTTAGTCCGTAAGGGAATTATGTAGTTCGCTAGGTGGGGAATCTTGCAGGTAGTGGAATTTGGGCATGCATCATCATATTCGATGGTATATTCATTGCTTACTAATTGGCTTGGCTTGGAATTCACCGGCCAGTGATCTGGTTTCTCTAGTGGCAGGACACTAATAGAGTCAATTCAGTGCTAATTCCCATATTATCATGCTTAATAACATTTTTGAAATGAAATAAAGCAACATAATATAAATGGTATATATTTTACCTTGTATACAGAGCCAAAGCCTCCTGCTCCAAGCTTGTTGCATTCATGAAAATTATCCGTTGATTCTATGAGCGCTTCTAAGTTGAAGAGAGTTGGCTTCTGCTTGAATAGTGTCGATTCTGAGTAATTTTCATGTATTCCTGTGTGGAAGAAAAGGTGAATAAGAATCTGAAATCGTTATGGACAACATAAATTTACTTGTGCAAAACAGAGGTCTTACTGTATATTCTACCTTCATTCCGTGGATGGGTTACTGGCCTCCATGAAATGGCAGATTTGAGTTTCCTCCACATGGCAAACACGGAGACCAGTAACACCAGAACCACACCTCCCACTATCCCCAATATTACTAGTAATCTTTTAGAGGAACCACCTTATCATGTAATATTTTGGACTGTTATTTATAAAAGTTGGATTGTATGATCCCAAATGGCACAAATGATAAAGCTGAATCAATACGAGAGAGAGATTATATATACACTACTTATAAGTCTGAGCAGGGCAGCGTTTGCAGGTGGACTAGTACCTGTATTATTCCCTCCATTCGGCCGAGGAGCCTAGGCAACCCCTTTTGGCGGGTTTGCAGGTGGACTAGTACTGGTATTACTCACTTTGGAAGTATGAAAAAAGGGGTGTATTTCATATTTTACCATGCAGCTTCCCAGCAATTCTTGAGCTCCTTGCTTCATAGAACAACAGTCGTAGAGGCTTTTCCTTGCAAATTCCAAACAAGATCTGCAGTGCTTGATGGATATATCTCTCCAACACTGAACTAGACCATAAATGGTGAGGCCACCAGAAGAATATGCAACCAATCCTTCAACGAAACCCTTATTGGCATGGACATAAGCCGTATCAGAGAGGTTGGAAAGGAAATTAAAAGTAGCGTTTGAAAATTTCTTTGGATCATTTGAGCTGATATCCTTTACATTCTCCACGTAATTTCTGTTGGAAATTTATGGAAATTTCAAACACAAAAGAACAGAGAACAATGCTCTGTTTTCTCCACAGGATCTTAATTCAGGGAAGCAAAAAAAATATTCTGAGCAGACAGAGTTTTCCACATACAAATAAAACTTGTATTCATTAATAAAATGCCTGATGCAAACTTCTTCCTCACACAGAGGGATTACACCAGCTCCAAAAAGGAAATTTACTTTGTCTTTGCTGCAAATATTTTTACACTGTTGTGTAAAAATCTCATTCACCGCTGTAAAAACATTTTACATGTCAATGCCCATTAACCCTCTATGTATTACATTGCATATTAAAAAAAACATTACCCTCAAGCTGCTGCGCCTATTGGGTTTTCAATTCTCCACCAAAAATAGTGATTCCACGCTGCCCTGTTCCTTTTTTTTCTTCGCACTGTTGTGCGTGTTCTTCGCATTACATTTCATATGCAATTAAAAAAAAAACATAACATAACATATGTTTTTACTTGTGCCGTAAAAATTAGAACTACCCGTAAATAAAAAACATTAAAAATTAAAAGTATTACTTACGTTTACCAAACCACAATAAGCGTTCATTTATTACTTCAGTATGGTGTTAAGTTAATTTATGGAATGAAGGTACTTCAGCGAACTACAATGTACATTGCATTAAAACAAAACAAAACATGCTCTCGCTATCATAACTGTTGATCTGCCCTCAAAAATCGAACGATTGTAGTCAATATCGCAAGCCCCTTATTTGCTGAACGCTATGCTCCGGAAAAAAGGCGGTTTTGCAAATTTGCTGTGGACACGAGTCAACTAGCGCACTGTATTGCTGCCCTCTAGAGGAAAACCATCTTTCAATGAAAAGCGGTGCGATAAGGTCTGGCGGTTTTGCTGGAAATTAATGTTGTCGTTGTTCAACTGTACCCGCAGTTGAAATTACCATTTCAACTCTCCCCTTTAATTTCAACTGCTGGGTTATCAGTCATACCCAAACATTTCCTCAAAAATTCAAAACTTTTTTGGTCCAATGGCCTGGTCAGAATGTCTGCTACCTACTCCTGAGTCCTGCAATGTTGTAAAATAATTTCTGCATTGTTTACCAATTCTCTGATGTAATGAATCCTTGTGTCAATGTGTTTCGTTCTCTTATGAAACACGGAGTTCTTGGATAATGCAATAGCTGAGCTATTGTCACAAAAAATCATTGTTGCTTTTGCTTTCTCTTGGCATAAACTTCTTAACATCCTTCTCATCCAAACTTCTTGTCATACTGCTGCTGTAGCTGCCACATATTCTGCCTCTGCTGTAGACAATGCTACAATAGGCTGTTTTTTAGAAGCCCATGAAATAGCTCCTGAACCCATGTGAAAAACATAACCGGATGTACTTTTTCGGTCATCTACACTTCCACCCCAATCACTATCAGTGTATCCAATTAAATCTGAACATTCTATAGTATATAAAATGCCAAACTTTTTAGTACCTTTAACATACCTCAGAATTCTTTTTGTTGCTTGCCAATGTGCTTCTTTTGGCCTCTCCATGAATCTGGAAATTAAACTAACAGTGTGCATTATATCCGTCCTAGTTGCAATCAAATACATGAGGCTGCCAACTATGCTCTTGTACAAACTAGGATCAAAATCCTTGTTGCTGTCCTCTTTGCTAAGTTTTAATCCCATCACTGCGGTAGTGATTGCTGCTTTGCTCTCCTGCATATTAAATATTTTCAACCATTCATTAACATATTTTGCTTGTGAGATAAAAATCCCATTTCCATTTTGTTCTACTTCTATTCCTAAGAAGTATCTCAACAAACCCATGTCAGTCATTTCAAATTCCTCTTTCATCACTGCTTTGAAATTCTCAATAAGATAGTCATCATTACCTGTGAAAATAACATCATCAACATATAACACAAGAATTAGAATTTTACCATCCTTTTCTTTGATGTAGAGGATGGGTTCTCCCTCACACTTTCCAAATCCATTTTCCAGTAGATAGGAATCTATCCTATTATACCACGCTCTTGGTGCTTGCTTCAGCCCATAAAGAGCTTTCTTCAATCTGCATACTTTGTGCTCTTGGCCTTTCTTTTCATAGCCTGGAGGTTGTTCAATATAAACCTCTTCCATTAACACTCCATTTAGGAATGTTGACTTCACGTCCATTTGGTAAACTTTCCACTTGTTTTGTGCTGCTATGGACATCACTGCTCTCACAGTTTCCATTCTAGCAACCGGTGCGAAAGTTTCTTCAGTCTCTCCCATACTGATGCTTATATCCTTTGACAACAAGCCTTGCCTTGTGTCTTTCTATTTTGCCTTCAGCATTACTCTTGGTCTTGTAAACCCATTTAACTCCAATCACTTTTTTTCCTTTTGGTAGTTCAACTAAATCCCATGTCTTGTTTCTTTCTATGGCATTGATCTCCTCATCCATAGCTTCTATCCATTTCTTATCCTTAATTGCATCTTTGAAATGAACAGGGTCATCAACATGACAATATAAAGCAAACAAAAAATTCATACCTTCATCATAAATGTCACTTAAATTTCTGAACTTCTTACCTCTTTCATTTGGTGTGCAAGTGCTTGAAGAAGCACTTGAATTTCCTCCTTGTGATGTGCTTGGAGAAGCACTTTCATTTCTCCTCAAGGGTGTCTCTTGCTGCCCTTGTGTTGGCGCTACTGTTTGGGGATGTATTTCAGCCATCTCCTCATCATCTTCATCATGTGACAAAGAGATTTTAACATTTACTGTTTTCTCTATGCTTCCATCCCAAGCTTCCTCCTCAATGAACTGAACATCTCTACTGACAAAAACCTTCTTGGTGGATGGGTTATACAACCTATAAGCTTTGGATTCGTCACTATATCCAATGAAAATACATTTCTCCCCTTTGTTGTCCAACTTCTTCCTTAGCAGATCTGGAATGTGTGCATAAGCCACACATCCAAAAAATTTCATGTGGGTGACTCCTTGCTTTCTCCCACCCCATGCTTCTTCTGGCACTCTGTTCATGACTGCTTTTGTTGGGCATCTATTCAAAATGTACGCTGCACAATCTACAACTTCAGCCCAATAATCATTTGGCAAATGCTTTGCCTTTAACATACTCCTCCCCATATCCATGATTGTCCTATTCTTCCTTTCAGCAACACCAATTTGCTGCGGGGTGTACCTAGTGGTAAACTGTTTATAAATTCCATTTTCTCTACAAAAACGTAGAAATTCTTTGGAGATATACTCACCTCCTCTGACAGTTCTTAGAACTTTGATATGCAACCCACTTTGGTTTTCTACAAGTGCTTTGAAATTGCGAAATTTTTCAAACACTTCACTTTTGTTCTTCATGAAATAAACCCAAGTTTTTCTAGTAAAATCATCAATGAATGTTAATATATATTGGCTACCTGCAAGTGATGGAGTTTACATCGGTCCACATACATCTGAGTGAACGATCTCTAAGGGTGCTTTTGCCCTTATGCTTTTCCCTGATGGAAAACTTTCTTTGTGTTGTTTCCCCAAGATACAATCTTTAGAAAGGCTGTTTGGTTTCTCTATCAATGGTAATCCTCTTACCATTCCTTTTCTGTTCAACAAATTAAAACCTCCAAAGTTGAGATGTCCAAATCTCAAGTGCCACAACCAATTTTCATCCTTTGGTTCACTTTGGAAAGCCTTTTGTGTCATTGCTGCAATTTCAACTCCATCTTTCAAATCTACTTTTATCCTGAGAGGGAACATCCTGTTCCTTGTCATCTTCACTTGAGAAATACATCGTTTGCTGGGTTTTCTATCCATGATGGTGCACACATCATTCTCAAAGAAAACATTGTACCCCTTTTGAACAAGCTGTCCAATACTCAAGAGGTTACATTTCATTCCAGGAACATAATAAACATCTGCCATGGTTTTCTTTTCACCTTTCTTTGTTAAGATATTTACTTCTCCTTTTCCCATAACAGATACTTTGCTATCAGTCCCAAGTGTGACTTGTGACTTCACACTATGATCTAACTTAGAAAACAGGGCTATGTTTCCTGTCATATGGTTACTGCAACCGGAGTCTAGAAACCATACATCATCACTCTTTGTTTTAGCTATATTACAAGCTAACAACAAACTATCTTAGCTGATATTTTCTCTAGTGATATTTGCACTAGATCTATTATTCATATCATGCTGCTTCTTCCTACATTCATTTGCATAATGTCCATATTTTTTACAATAATAACATTGGACATTGGATTTTTCATACCTTTGTCCTTGAGCATGATGTTGTCCACTTTGTTGGTTGTTGCCTTAGCCTTGGTTCTAATTTGGATTGCTGCCTCTTCCTTGAGTGTTTGCTGGACTGTTTCTTCCACCTCTGTTTTGGCTTTTGCCTCTTCCTCTCTTGTTTCCTCTGCCTTGACCTCTTCCTCTTCCAAAGGACATCTGGGTCTTAAAGGCTTGTTCTAGAGATGATTTTTCATTTCTACTCAATCTCTGCTCATGTGTTATCAGTGATGCATGTAGTTCATCAACTGAGAATTTTGTCAGATCCTTTGTCTCTTCTATGGTGGTGACAATCACATCAAACTTTAAGGGTAGGACTCTCAATAGTTTCTCCACAATCCTCCTTTCTTCAAGAATCTCTCCATGAGACCTTATCTGTGTGACCAAACCAATCACATGTGTGAAGAATGAGTCAATATTATCTGACTCCTTCATGCATATATTTTCAAAATCTCTCCTCAGCAGCTATAGTTTTGCTGTCTTCACTTTCTCCATGCCTTGATAGGCTGTCTTGAGAGTTTGCCATGCTTCTTTGGATGTCTTGGCTGCTGCTATCCTTGGAAACACACTCTCATGCACTACTTGATATAAGAAGAGGAGGGCTTTATAATCCTTCTTCTTATAGCTCTTCAACCATTCTTTCTCTGCCTGAGTCAAGTTATTAAACTCATCTTCATCTGTTGGTTCTTCAAAACCATCCTCAACAAACTCCCATAAGTCTTGTGAGGCAAACAAGGCTTTCATGGTTATTGCCCAATAGTCACAGTTTTTCCCATTAAATTGTGGGAGCTGGGTATTACAGATACCCATGCTAGTGCTGGAGCTAGCCATTCTAGCACTCTAAACTATGCTTCAAATACTTGGCTGTGTATTTAAAAATCACTGAGTGTCTTCAACAACAACGCAGAAAACTAACTTGAAAAATACCTTGGATTTTTTTGACTGAGTGTTCACTCTGTTGAGCTTCTCCAGCAAGAAATCCTTCCTTCAGCTTCTTTGACACCTTCAAAGAGCCTGGACAAGCTCTGATACCATGTTAGAAATTTATGGAAATTTCAAACACAAAAGAACAGAGAACAATGCTCTGTTTTCTCCACAGGATCTTAATTCAGGGAAGCAAAAAAAAAATTCTGAGCAGACAGAGTTTTCCACATTCAAATAAAACTTGTATTCATTAATAAATTCCTCATACAAACTTCTTCCTCACACAAAGGGATTACACCAGCTCCAAAAAGGAAATTTACTCTGCCTTTGCTGCAAATATTTTTACACTGCTGTAAAAACTTTTTACATTTCAATGCCCATTCGCCCTCTACGTATTACACTGCGTTACATTGCATATTAAAAAAAACATTACCCTCACGCTGCTGTGCCTATTGAGTTTTCATTCTCCACCAAAAATTGTGATTCCACGCTACCCTGTTCCTTTTTTTTCTTCGCATTGCTATGCATGTTCTTTGCATTACATTTCATATGAAATTAAAAAAAAACATAACATAACATATGTTTTTACTTGTGCCGTAAAAACTAGAACTACACGCGTAAATAAAAAACATTAAAATTAAAAGTATCACTTACGTTTACCAAACCACAGTAAGTGTTCATTTATTACTTCAGTATGGCGTTAAGTTAATTTCTAGAACGAAGGTACTTCAGCGAACTGCAATGTACGTTGCATTAAAACAAAACAAAACGTGCTCCCGCTATCATAACCGTTGATCTGCCCTAAAAAATCGAACGGCTGTAGTCAATATCGCAAGCCCCTTATTTGCTAAACGTTATGCTCCAGGAAAAAGGCGGTTTTGCAAATTTGCTGTGGACACGCGTCAACTAACGTACTGTATCGCTGCCCTCCGGAGGAAAACCATCTTTCAATGAAAAGCGGTGCGATAAGGTCTGGCAGTTTTGCTGGAAATCAATGTTGTCGCTGTTCAACTGTACCCGCAGTTGAAATTACCATTTCAACAGTTTCCATGAGTGTCTAGCTTTGAGAAGAAGCTAGACTTTTCGTATCGCAGGAAACAGTTATCAAGCCATACTTGACCACCTGTGCTATTTCCTCAGATTTGTATAATAGCATCAAGTGCTTCCGTGCACAGATTGAACAGTCTTTCTGTGATATGCTCCCTGAGCACTGCAGGAGGCCATGAACTATATTGGGACTTTCGCCATTAGAGGAAGTCTTGAAGCCTGTTTCAGGTGCATTTGCAAATAGATCACTCATCACGTACGTAAAATATCCCCAGAAAGTATCACCTTCGGCCCCGACAGAAGCATTATTACATACATGCGAGTGCAAGTATGCAACCAAAGGAAAACTGCTAATGAGTAGAAAATCGATGAAAAGAAATCGAATAGTTACTTGTTTGCCAGAACTAGCAAGGTATAAATTATACCCGTTAAAGTTCCTCATGATCTTCAAACTGGCAAGCTCTTCTGTGAAGGATTCTGATCAGTATGGGATGCAGGCAGCTATAACATTGGTAGAATTAGATCAATGCTCAAGATGAGACTGTGGAGAGGGAAGGGAAATCATAAGCTTCACAAATCTTTGAAAATTGATATCAAGGTTATGAAATTCGTATGCATGTATTAGAAGTCAAATGGAAAATGGTATGTATGTATTACAACTCAAATGACCGAGATTTTTTCATTTTATTTTTGTAAGCATATTTTTTTTCCCAATACGAAAAAGACGCTATCTTTTTATAAATAAAAAGAGAGTACTTTTTCTGAAGTTTTCCATACATTGTATGCTGTCTGTGACCGTGTATTTTTTCCAGTACTTTTTATACAAATTTTTCACCAAATTCCCATACAAAAACTTATGTTTCATATATTCCTATCTTATCTATAACCAGTGTAAACACAAATCTATTAGCCACAAAATTTGTAAGCAGTTACTTTCTCAATACTTATATTCTTGTCAAAATCAACTTTTACCTCAAAATCTGAAGAGTTTCTAATTGGTGTAAATACACCCACCATTCATAAGTTTGCCTTGTAAAAATGTCGTGAAAGGTTTGGTTCTAAGTTG
The DNA here is from genome assembly GCA_000404065.3 of Pinus taeda. Classification (NCBI taxonomy): domain Eukaryota; kingdom Viridiplantae; phylum Streptophyta; class Pinopsida; order Pinales; family Pinaceae; genus Pinus; species Pinus taeda. The sequence goes on along the minus strand of APFE030174385.1, from coordinate 65,712 downwards.
ATTCCCCTTTTTACAGAAGGTTAGTAATATGGTTTTGCTCTTTCTAAATATGTGTATATGTGATGCTCTGGAAGATGGACTCTATGGATTTGATGCTCCTCATCCAGTTGGACAAGATGTGTGGGATGAAAAGTGTGTTCTTTTACCCATTATAATGTGTGTATATGTGATGCTCTAGAAGATGGATTCTGTTATGAAACCAGCTCAAGAAAAGATAGAAAAGATAGATCAACGCCTTAGAATTCAGCCTCTTCGAGGGGGAAACCTCCTTTACATTACATAAATGAACAATTCTTCGATGATACAAATGAAAAGACCTCCTTTCT
>APFE030174385.1:22184-64596 GCA_000404065.3 Pinus taeda | reverse complement strand
TTTTTGTTGCTGTATGGAAGAAAGTGTTATACCACCATTCAGCCAGAGGCAACCATTTAACCCATTGTGTCTGTTTATCAGATACAAAGCAACGAAGATATCCTTCCAAACATATGTTTACTATCTCAGTTTGCCCATCAGATTGAGATGATAAGATGAGCTATGAGCTAACTGAGTACCAAGACAAGAAAATAATTCTGTCCAAAAATTTCCAGTGAAAATGGGATCTCTGTCACTTACAATAATCTTTGGGTTTCCATGTAACTTTTGAATTGTTTCCATAATGCACTAGAAACTGTACTGGCTTTAAATGGATGTGATAATGCACAAAAGTGTGCATACTTGGTAAGTTTGTCAGCTACCACCATGATGACACTCTTTCCCTCAGACTTGGGTAAACCTGTGATAAAATCCATTGAATCCTCCTCCCAACGTGGGCTTGAAATGGATAAAGGTTGTAATAGACCCGGTGTCTTAATTGTTTCAACTTTATTTAGTTGGCAAACCAAACATTCCGCCACAAACTTTGAATATCTGATTTAAGGCCCTCCCAAAAAATTCCTTCTTAACCCTGTGGTAAGTTTTTAAAAATCCCGAGTGCCCTCCCAAGGGAGAAGTGTGAAATTCCATAAGAATCTTTTGTTTTAGCTGGGAATTCTTACAGAGGTATAAGCTATCTTTGTACCATAACGAATGATTTTTCTAGCTAAATCTATCTGATGTAATTGAATCTTGTTGTAACTTTTGAATAAGTGCCCACTCTTCGTCATTCTTCCATTCCTCCCTTGCTTCATTTATCCAATCTGGTTGGATAATAGAAATGGCGCACAACAATGCTTCCACATCCTCATCCTTTCTTGAGAGTGCATCTGCCACCACATTTTGCTTCCCTTTTTTGTAGATGATTTCAAAGTCATAACCCAACATCTTTGTGACCCACTTTTGTTGCTCTTCAGAGGATAATCTTTTACCCTAATGTTCAATTTTTGGAACTCCTCAATGTGCTCCATTATTGAACCCTTTTGTTTGAGACTTATCAACTGGCTAAAAAAAGCGTTTCTTTTCGTATCCTCATAATGTGCTATCAATTTTTCCGTAAAAATTGCCCAAGTGATAAATCGTTTACGAGAGCAAAGTCATTGATACCATACAAACTGATTTGGCTCCAAATATAAAGTTTCCATACATACCTTTTGTGTGTTTTTCACATTATTGAGATCGAAAAATTGCTCCATCTGTAATATCCATGTTGTGGGATCCTTGCCATCAAACTTCCTCATATCAATTTTTGGAATATGGTGGGTTTTCGATCCAACATTAGCATCTATGGAATCATGATTAACATTTCTTTTGTTCTCATCATGAGTTTCCTTTACTACCCTTTCACCTTTAGTGACCCTTTCTTGTAGCAACTTATTCATATTTATCTTCAATTCTTCCATGTCTGTCTTCAAATCTATCTTCAAATCATCCATCTTTGCCTCCACGTCATTCATCTTATCTTCTACACCTTTCTTTAAATAATCCATCTTAGAAACTGTTCCTTTTTGTGCAAGTGACACTTGTTGCACTTGGTCTCATAATTTTGATATATCATGTTGCATTTCTTCCTCTTCTTCATGAGTCATGCTAGAGCTTTTAGGTCGCCTACTAGGTGTTTCCATTTTCTTTCTTCGAGGCATATTTACTGATAATAATGCTTCACTATGCCCTTTGAATTCCTTCAAAATAAATTTTCAAACCAAGCTTAAGCAAACATTTAAAAAATATACACACTTTTTTTCACTTTGTAGGAGCTCGATATTGCCTCTGATGTATCTCTGTAATTTCGGATCATCCAGTTCTGAAATTGCGACTTGCGGTAGCCCTCTATGTCCTCTTTCCAATGCCACCAGTTTGACTCCAATTGGATTCTCCAAGAAAGAGTTATGCACAATCTCCCAAGATGACCTGATTATAGACCTTTCCAGAAGAGCGAACTTGTATGAAATGCCACGTGTCCCTGTTTTGACCTTCGGCTCTGAAAAATATATACAAGAAAACTACAGTCCGTCCTCTTTCTGTATCTTCTTACTAAATTTCAATCCGATGCTCAGAGAGAAAGTTATGACGATTTTCCCTAGGTCACATGTTTGGAATGTAATTCAGGACTCTGCAAAAAGACCAACTTCCTCAGATCATATCTCCGCAAATATAGCGCGAAAAGCTCTGAAATTCGGTCCCAAGATTTAGCACGATGTCTTCTCAAATGGGTTTTTTTTCTACTTCTGAAACATCATAGAAAAAATGTTATAGCGAAAATGCCACGCTGACCTGTTTGGAGCAGCGAAACCCTAGAATCCAAAGCTTTGATACCAAATGTTATGAAAGTAGCTCAAGAAAAGGTAGAAAAGATAGATCAACGCCTTATAATTCAACCTCTTTGAGGGGGTAACCTCCTTTACATTACATAAATGAACAATTATTCGATGATACAAATGAAAAGACCTCCTTTCTATATATAGGAGTCTAAGGGGTCATAACATAATCAGAGCCTACATAACAATAATAATGTAAGGGCGCAATAATAACAATAGTGGGCTTCTATGGGGCACAATAGTAACAATATGGGCACAATAGGGGCACAACAATATTAATAAGGGGTACAACTACAATAGTAATGCGGTAATCACTAGTATTATGGGGACCCAACAGATTCTATGGATCTGATGCTCCTCATCCAGTTGGACAAGATGTGTGGGCTGAAAATTGTGGGTTCTTTTACCCAATCTATAATGCTCTTTGCATCTCCAAGAACATTGATATTTTCCAGTACCAACCATTTAAAAAATGTAAGGAAACCCAGCAATGATCTCACCTCTACTATTTGTCCCTTGTCCTCCTTGCTGCCAGAAGTGATAGTAACTCCCTAGCTCCAAAAGAAATGAGAGCGCCACATCCACATCTTCTATGTTGACTAGCCCCATCAAAATAACCACTAGGGAAAATCCCCTTAATGTTATTGTGTACCCAATTCCTTGTTTTTATCAGTGTCCTTTTAGTTCCAGTCTCAGAAAATAATTAATGAACTTCAGTGTCACCTCCCAAACCACACCTGTAACGACCTACAGTTCCTGGGCACATGGGTGAACGGGCATGCGCACGGGTGAGGCTTGAATGAGCGACGGACGAGCTGAACAGACTGAGGTTACGGGATGTGATCTCTTCCTGTAGTGCGATGATACTTATGCACACAAGTGAAGGGAGAGCGAGCTTGTTTATACGCATGAGAGCGTGGTGTAATATGTATGGAGGCCGACCTACATTGATGAGGGAGCCGACAGTATATTGCAAGTGCATTGATGGTGTGTGGAGCTTGGAGGATGAGTCAGCCGGGTGAGCCAACTTGCCTTGCCAAGGATATATATGGGTGGACGAATTGCATCATTTGGACATCATTCATTTGCTCAAGATCTTCGCTCAATCATGTAGAGAAGGCACAGGACAGGGTGAAGGCGCAGCAAAAGGAAGGGAGGCGTAGTTGGGAGATGCGCCCATCCTTGGGCAAGGCCACACGGAGTTAGTCGCTTATCTTGGTTTTGGGTGAAGGGCGCGGGCAGGGTCGCCCGATGGTTGGGTGAGGAGTGCACGGGGCTTGTGTGGTGCTCGGTTTGTGCGAAGGTGCACACGACGGTGAAACAAAGGAGCGCCCGGTTTGTGCGAAGGTGCCCGACGGTGAAACAAAGGAGCGCCCGATTTGTGCAATGACTTGGCACGGGTGTCTTGGCGACTCGGGTGAGCACCCGCTTGTCATGCAAGTGTGCACGGTGACTTGGTGAAGTGTTGAGATTGTGAACGGAGGTGTGTCTCGGGCAGAGGCGCCCGTGTTTGGCGACTTGGAGGCATACCCGAGTTGGGCAAACAACACGATTGTGCGACGAGGTGAATGAAGGGTTGGTGTCGTGCGGTGAACGTGCAAAGGTGCCGACGAGCTGGGCAACCGAGTTTGCCGAAGTTGTGAAAATTGGCTAAATGTAAATTTGGGGTTTCCCAAGATTTAACTTGTACATTGTAAAAGTGAAGATTGTATAATATATTGATTCGGGCAGACTCATATTGCAGGGAGTTGTCCCTCCCTTTATACTGTTGTGCATTTCTCTTGTATAATGTTGTTGATAATGAATGTGTATGGGTATTCATTAGTATAAAGGAACACATTAATAATATTTGATTGTGAAACACAAACTAAGTAGGAAAAGTGGAATGTTAGGCGTAGTCTACAATTGTAAGTATTGGTGAAAAGAAAACGATTGGTAGTGCCGCACCTCGCTATAAGCGGTTGAAAGACCACCGCAGGTGTAGGGGCGTGACAACACCCCTCTTTTGTTCAAACAGTGATGCATTTGGCTTGCGCCCAAATGACTTAGAATGGGAGAGCACCAAAATTAGACATCCTTAAACCATGTGATAAATAAGCTTTCCATAGTGTGGTGTGTGTTCAGAGGACCAGATTAAGAAAAGTTGCCACACCTCCGTGACAAACCTGCACCCAATGAAAAGGTGGTCTGCCATAGAGCATATACCCAAGCTATAGAAGCCTTTGCTTGTAAAATATCCTATGTAAGTACTCTTTTGTGTATAACCAACCACCAAAAAAAATATTTGAAATTTCCCACTCCCAAACTGCCTTAGATTATGCTTTGAACTCCAAAAAAACATTGATATCAAATTATTTTTTATATATGTCATTATTTTTTGGATATCCTTCTCAAAATAAAAAGAAATCTTGGGAATTTCCCACTCCCAAACTATGAAATTATGCTTTGAACCAAAATAAATTCCATAGTTAAAAATTAAAAAATTCTTATATATGTCATTGAATTTTGGATATCCTTCTCAAAACAAAAGAATTTCTTTGGAATCTCCCAACTCCCCTAAATTATGCTTTGAACTTATATGTCACTGATTTTTGGATATCCTTCTTTTGAGTAAACTTATAGAAAATAGATTTTAATAAATAAACAAATTCGACATCCTCACATACTTTTTCCAAAGCAAAAACTCATACGTACTACGCATTGTTGGACCATGAAACAAACGACCAAATATATCGTTGGTCGTCGAAATTGACTGCTGACTTTTACTCAAACAAAGATCCCAGTCAATCCAGGGTTCAAATTTGAACACTTCATTGACTGTCGAGCCCTTTAACGCATAAATTTATTTTTTTATTTTTTTCATAGTCACTCGAAAAATGAATTTGCGAATGTACGGGGAAAATTAATTACATAAAATTTTATGCATGAAAATTTTGTTAATATACATTTTATGATGATGAGGAGGTAAATTAATTACATAAAATTTTATGCATGAAAATTTTGTTAATATACATTTTATGATGATGAGGTTAACGTTCACTAAGAGCAAACATTGGTCTATTGGACCTAAAGAAACAAATTATTTATTTTGATTTAAGATTTTATTCCTATGCTCAAAAAGCTTGGAGAGAAGCCTCCCAAGCTCACTATAATTTTGACATTGTAAAAGGCTAGGAAGGTCAGTGTTGTAACAAAGATTGTGAAACTGAGATCTAATGTGCTTGTACATGGGGCATTCTAAGAGGAAGTGGTTTTCATCCTCGATGTTCCTATTCTCACATATATGGCAGATCCTCTCCATCCATGGCGTTTTAGGAACTGCCCAACAACCTGTTACACTATGGAGCTCATGAGAATTCGTTCTAATCTTTGCTATATTAATATTCTTCTTTGAGCTAGTTAAAATAGAGAGATACTTTTGATCTTCTAGGGTGGGGTTGATGACCTTCTTATAATAACTTAATTTTCTTTTAGCCGCTAAATCTTTCTCACACCACATTCTTTCTTTGAACTTAGAAGTAACAGTGTCTTTAATGTTATTTATGTTTTGCAATGCATCATTCTCGTTGATCTCCCAATAGTTTAACCAGGCCCTTGTGTCTTTATGCCACCCCCGATTGAGCCTTAAGTGGTTTTGGTTGGAATTTAAAGCTAGCTTAGGGAGTCTATGATCGTCTATGTTATTGAGTTTGTGCTTGTACAACAGAAACCTAATCATAGATAGGCTCTCAATAGCGGAAATACCTGCTTCTATAAGGAGAATAAGATAGGGTGTATTACTTTTAATTTTCAGATTATAAGTTATAAAACGCTTCTGGATTTGCTCAATCTTTCTCCATGATTCTTTGGAGATGCTGCAACCCCAAACCTCACATCCATATAAGATAGCAGGAGTGACTAAAGTTTCAAAGAGGAACTTCTTTTTATTTGACATTATGAGGTTTGCTGTTTTACAATTGGTTTTCACTTCAAATTTTCTGCATAAACATGCGAACAACATGTTGATTTTCATGCTTATACCTATTATTATTATTATTATGTATAATATATATATATACATATAATTTATTTATTCATTTTTTTAAACATAAAACTGAGTAAAATTTCTAAGGTGGAAAAGAAGAAGATCTCTTCTTGACCATTTTCAGTTTTGAATTATCTTGGAACATTTTGACAAACTGTTCTTTTGTCAATGGCTTTCGGTAAAGTCTGATTCGATGTCCATTTACTAAAAGAGGGATTTTCTCTTCATAAATAGTTCTGATTCTAACTGCACCATTGTCAAAGACACTTTCAACTTCATAAGGTGCAAGCGAGTCGGTTTGGAATTTTCCTTGAAAAATTTTGAACTTCAAATCAAAGAGTAATGCCCAATCTCCTGGATGAAATTTTGTTTCTTTAATGTACTTATCATGCCATTTAGATCTCTGTTGTTGAACTAGGCTAGTTCTTTGGAGAGCTTCTTGTCTTATTTCATCAAGCTCATTAAGTAGTCCCATCATTTGCTTCTGTGCTTCTGATAAGTCAATATCTAACTGGACTGTTGTTTTATAAGTCTGGATCTGGAACTCTATCGAAAGGAAGACCTACTTCCCATAAACAAGTTCGTAGGGAGTATGTCCTGTAGTGTTTCTCCATGTAGTTCTATAGGCCCATAAAGCTTCTAGAAACTTCTCTACCCAGTCCTTTCTATATAAGTGTACAGTCTTGGTAAGGATTGCTTCAATCACCTTATTTGTACGCTCAACTTGTCTATTGGCTTGTGGATGGTATGGACTGGACTTCCGATGTTTGATTTTGTATTGCTCCACAAGCTTCTGCACTAATCTAGATGTAAACTATGTTCCTTGATCTGTTATAATTTCTCTTAGAACACCAAAACGAGTGAAAATATCCTCAAAAAGAAATGAAACTACAACATTTCAGTAGCAAAAGGAAGTGCTTTAGCTTCTACCCATTTAGTGACATAATCAGTACATACTAGAATATAACTCTCTTTGCTTTGAAGGTGGGTTGATTGGTCCAACAAAATCTAGTGCTCACTTTTCAAATGGTTTGATGAGTACCTATGGTTGTAATGGCATTTCATTCGAAGGAGTGGGTTTGCCCATTCTCTAACAACTATCACATCTTTTAACATATTCTTTGGTGTCCCTAAAAATGGAAGGCCAATAATAGCCTAAAAGTAAGATTTTATAAACAGTTCTCATGTCAAAACAATGTCCTCCACATGGCTCATCATGGCAGGCTTTAAGTATTTCTAGTATTTCATCATCTTGAACACATCTTCTGATGATAAGATCTGGTCATGTTTTGTATAACTCTTCATTTATCCATGAATAAGATGTGCTATTGTGGACTACTCTTCTCTTTTCTCTGGGAGACAAATGAAATGGCGTTTTTCCTGTAGCTAAATACTTAGAAATATCTGTATACCAAGGTGATTTAGTAGATACTACAAAAATATACTCATCAGGAAATTTATCTTCTACAAGTTGATCATTATTATCATTTTGAATTCTAGATAAAATGTCAGCAATTGTGTTTTGTTTTCCGGGCCTATCTATAATGGTGATGTTGAATTCTTGTAAAAATAAAAGCCATCTGGTTATTCTTCAATTAGTGACTGGTTTATTCATTAGGTATCTAATGGAAGAATGGGTTGTGTGAACAAAAGTTTCATAGCCAGTTATTTAATGTCTGAACTTGTTAATGGCATGAACTACAGCTAAAAACTCCTTCTCAGTTACAATGTAATTTAACTCTGCAGAAGTTAAATTTTTACTAGTATAATAGATTGCATAAGGAGTAAGATCTTTTTTTCTTAACACAGCTCCTAAGGTTGAATCTGAAGCATTCGTTGAGATACGGAAAGACAATTTCCAATTAGGTCCTTTTAAGATAGGTTCTTCAGAAATTCTCTCTTTCAAAGTTTCAAAGACAGCTTGACATTCAGAATCCCAATTGAATTCACAATACTTGGTAAGTAATTTAACAAGCGGAGATGCAATTTTGGTGAAGTTTTCTATAAATCTTCTATAATATCTAGTAAAACCAAGAAAAATTCTAACATCTTGTTGGCAATTTGGCACTGATAATTTAGAAATGACCTCAACTTTAGATGAGTCCACCTTAATTCCATCTCCTGAAATATGGTGACTAAAACAATTCCTTCGTTAAACATCATGAACCATTTTTCATGACTTAACAAGAGATTTGTTTCTTTACATCTTATTGATACTTTTTCTAAATTTTCCAGTGCTTCATTAAAAGAATCCCCATAAACTGTGAAATCATCCATGTACACTTCCACACAATTGTCAATAAGATCAGAGAAAATTATGAGGACTGCTCTTTGGAATGTTGCTGTAGCATTACATAATCCAAAGGGAAGTACTCAGTAAGCGTAAGTCCCCCATGGAAAAGTTGTGGTTTTATCTTGATCTTCAGGGGCTACCTGAATCTGGTTATATCCACTGAACCCATCCAAAAAGGAAAAATACTTTTTCCCTGTTAATGTGTCTAAGACCTAATCTATGAAATGTAGTGGAAAGTGGTCTTTTAATGTTGCTTTATTCAATTCCCTGTAATTGATGCATACTCTCCATTTTCTGTTTTTCTTTGGAACGATTACTAGGGGTGAAACCCACTAACTATTGGATATCGGATAGATGAAATTTACGTTTAACAATTTTTGCAATTCCTCCTTGACAATTTCTTTTAAATTTGGGTTCATTCTTTGTTGAGGCTATCTAATTGGTCTTGCAATTTATTCAATGTAGACATGGTGTATTCAAGTCTTAGGATCAATCCCCCTCATATCAGTGTATTCTCATGCAAAAGCAGAAGAATGTTTCTGTAAAACTTCCACTAATTGATTCTTTTGTAATTCTTCCAAGTTCTTATTAACATTTAAAGTTTTACCTGGGAAGATCTCTATCAAAGAACTCCCAAATTTTCCCATGGAGAGAAATGATACCTGTTTAGATGAGAGATACTCATTTCGACTACGATCATAATGTGAGGAAGATTCATTATTTTCCAATAGGTTTGAAATTTGTTCTTCCTCTCTTACTTGTTCAGTAGTAAAAATAGGTTGTATATCATCTTCATCATCTATCCATTCTTCATTCTCTTTTCCTATTGTTGTTCTTGTAGGAGGGTATAATGTAAATTTTTTTGTAGAATTTCCATCTGAGATAAACATGTCCCCTGATCTACACCCGATGAAAGCATCAGTTGTGGCTAACTAAGGCCTTCCTAGGATTAATGGATGTCCTCCTAAATTATTCTTGGGTGTTAGGACCATGAAATCAAGAGGATATTCCCAAGAATCTAAGGATACACAAACATCTTCCAACACACCATCAGGTTTAATCACAGACCTATCTGCTAATTGTAATAAGGTTGGTGTGTATTGAAGGTTAGGATGCCTAAGTGTGTTCATAACTTGTTTAGTTATTATATTTATCACTGCTCCTAGATCAATCAGTGTGTTTGGTATTTTGGTTCCATTGATGTGAATTTTTACAATGGGCCTTCATGGATATAAATATTTTGAATTGTCGTCTTCCCCATCATAATATCTGCAATTTTCCCGACTAATTGAATCCTTTTGATGTCTTTTATTTTTCTTCCTAATCTTTGAGTACTTAGTTCCTTAATTGTTTTCGCAAAGATCGGTTTTTCTTTTATGGCTTGTAATAAAGGAATCTTGATACAAACATTTCTCAATTCATCCATCATATTATAAACATGCAAGATAATTTTTTTTTCTACTCCTTCATCGATTTTCAACTGTTCAGGGAAAGGTGGTCTAATTGATACCGAGGGTTGTTCTATGATAGAAGTATTTATTGGAACATTTTCTGTTTGTTCATTCTCTTTTTCAGGGAGACAGATCTCTCCTTCCTCTGATTGATTTTTGTGTTTTTTGAAGATTTGGTCTTGTTTCTTGAATGACAACAGGAGGCTTTCTTTGTAACACTATTCTAGACCTTAATTCGACATTATTTAGATCTAGTGTAGTTATTACATAAGTTTGAGGATTCTGCCCTTTCATGTTGTACACAAGTTGTTGTGGTATTTTATTGTTAGGATTCGGAAGTGGTTGAGCGGGTAGTTGATTTGTTTTTTTTGGAAATGGTAGGGAGCACTGTGGATTTTGATTTTGAACTTGGATTTGAGGTAATTGATTAGCTTGGGGAATTTGATTAGATTGGGTTAGAAATTGTGGTGGAAGATAGGATGGTGAATATTGTTGATATTGAGCGTAGGCCCCATAAGGATTTTTCCATCCCTGATTCCAGGATTGTGACTGTGGCTGAGCCCAGACCTGTCAAGATGGTTTCCAATTATTTTGTGAAGACTGAGCACATTGTTGTGGTCTGAACCCTTGTGGTTGATTTGGTTGGGGGTTTTGCCATGGTCTCTTGGCTATAAAGTAAAGAGGGTCTACTTGTTCTGGTATTCCTTCGCCATTAAATACATCCTTGAGACCTGGTAAAGAAGGACATCCCTTAGTATCATGATTATTTGCACATATGACACAAGTTTCTATGGCTTTTGAATCTAAGGGACACTCTCTTAGAGCATGTTTCTTTCGACATCTAGGACAGAAAATAGATAATGAAACATGTTCAGATTTTTGCTTGTTTTGTATTTTAAGGGTGTCAATCTGTTCACTTAGACTCCCTAAAATATCTGTCTTAAAGGTATCAAGCAAACTTCCTAATTCTGCCCTACTGACTGTCCTAGCTGCAGATTTATTAATTATTGATAAGAGAGGGTCTCTAGAACTCCTTCCAACTCGTGCTTTATCCCTTGAGATATATACGCATAAATCACAAATATCTACAAATGTTAATTGAGAAATATCTCCTTTCCCAGTTAAGTTAAGGAGATCGATCCATTCATCTTTAATAGCTTTGAGTAGGAGGGCTTTTGAAGTTTCCTCATCCAAATTGTCCATTTTTTCTCTTTTAATATTGTAGACAAATCTTTCTACTAAATCTTCAAGATTTTCATCTTCCTTTTGTGTCATTTTGAAGACTTCATCTTTAAGGTTACTAGGCATACAAGAATCTTTATATTTGCCTAAGAAAGCCTCTTTCATTTGTCTCCATGTTATTATAGAATGCACTCCCAGACGCATGAAACATTTTAATGTTGAATCCTTTAAGGTAGCAGACAACAATTTCAGTTTTTGAGCATCATGCAGATAGTCATATGATCTGCATAATACCTCAAATTCGAAGAGAAATTTCTTTGGGCCTTCATCTCTTTTTCCGTGGAAGAATTGAGGTTGATATAGTTTTCATTGTGAGAGTTGTATCTTCATTAAGAATAGGAAATCCAAAAGGATCTTGGTTTCCTCTACCTCTACCCCCTCCTCTATTCCTATCTCCACCTCCTCCTATACCTCTACATCTACCTCCTCCAATCCTATTTTCCTCACCATTGACATTGTCTACCTCTCCTTCCCCTTCTTCAGCCATGATAGATTCCTCAGAACTAATATAGGATTCTTCTAATTCTTCTACCAATGGTTGTTCAAAATAAGTTTCATGTTCCCCTTGTTCACTAGGAACTCTAATTCTTCTACCAAAATTTGTTCACCAGTGGAGGGTAAAAAATTACTCCTATAGTTGGGGATATAGGATTTTCTTCAATTACAACTTCAATAGATGAAGTAGGTGAATTTCTGGATTGGATTTCTGATCTTGAGACTTCAAGAAGTCTTTGTCGAACTCCAAATGGGATTCGGGTTTGAGTAGGTGGTGTGGAATCTCAAAATCATGGTGAAGTGAGTGGATTTGTGGGAATTAGACTTCTTCCTCCCCCTACAAATCTACCTCTAGAGTCTCTATGCCTACGCATATCATGTTTTGAATTAATCATTTCCTTCTTTTTTACTTCTATTTGTACTTCCCCGGCAACAGCGCCAAAATGTTTAGCCAATTTAATGTCCTTAAATTGTCAATCATAAATTATCAACCAGATCAGGTTTACTGATGAAGCACATGTACACTATATGTGCTAGAAGTTATTTTATGTCGTTATGTTCCTATTAGAGTCTAAACTTAGAATCAGTGTACTGATCCCTAAAGTTGTTAGCTAGTTTTCTTAGGAATTATTCTCTATTGAATCAATTTATGGATGGTATGAGAGTGATTCTAGACTTTACTTTTGTTAGACTGTTTTGGACTTTTATCTTGAATTTTTATGCTGCAGCCAAATCTAAATTACTATGTGCAGGAGATATATGTTCTATCAAATTGTAAATGAATAATGTTTGAATTTGATTGCCAAGGAAAAGGACTGTCACTCTTTTACTTATTCAACTTCATCCAAACAAAACATTCTGGAAAGCAACTATGCTATGAAATAAAACAGTTGAACTACACTAAGTAAAAAGAAAAAGAAAATGAACACACTGTACCAGATAAAAAGAAAATAAAATGACAGAATTAAGCTAGGCAGAAAGCAAAGGAAATTGCTTATGCATACAACGATTCAATGGTGAATTCATCATACTGCATTTCAACACACAAAACAGAGCATCTACGATTAAGTAATTAAAGAAATCTATGTGTAATTGGTTAAAGACCTGTATTGGTCATAGAGGCCCTCCACGAATTAGTCAACAATATCTAATCAACGCAGCATAGAGCAAACATGAAACCAATTCTATTACTTGCAAACAAGTCTTAACAAAATGTTCTAAAAAATTAAATATATCGGCGTGCACACAAAACACAGAGCAGCCATAGCTTTTATAATACTTCTCGGCATAACAGTACGAGAGTTTCAAGCCTACATATCTTTATTTGGATCAAACTATATCGCTAAATAATCGATTTTCAATTCAGAAAAGCAAATCGATAAGATTTCATGAAAACTCGGACTCTGTCCTGGTTAAAATTGATCTACATTGGTTATATGCCTAAATAAATCCATCTTAACCACTGATCTAGCAAGAGCTGAAAGGGATCAAATCTCTTGAGGTAGGGCAAAAAAAATTTTGAGTGCAAAATTTAAATGGCACTACATATCTTTATTTGGATCAAACTATATCGCTAAATAATCGATTTTCAATTTAGAAAAGCAAATCAATAAGATTTCATGAAAACTCGGACTCTGTCCTGGCGATAATCTTACAGTTGATTGTGTTATCATGTGACCTTCTTAATGAATTGGTTCGAGGGAATAGGAAAGAATCCACGAGGAGATTATTCCTCATCCATCCATATCTTTCTTTGCTCTGCTGGAGCTTCTAAACCCTATCAACAATGGAGGCAGCTGTGTAAATCTGAATTAGTTGTAGAAACAGGCCAATTCTGTAGCCGAATGCATACTTTAACAAAATAATAAGGTATATAACAGTACGAGAGTTTCAAGCCTACATATCTTTATTTGGATCAAACTATATCGCTAAATAATCGATTTTCAATTCAGAAAAGCAAATCGATAAGATTTCATGAAAACTCGAACTCTGTCCTGGCAATAATCTTGCAGTTGACTGTGTTATCATGTGACCTTCTTAATGAATTGGTTCGAGGGAATAGGAAAGAATCCACGAGGAGATTATTTCTCATCCATCCATATCTTTCTTTGCTGAGCTGGAGCTTCTAAACCCTATCAACAATGGAGGCAGTTGCAGAAATCTGGATTAGTTGTAGAAACAGGCCAATTCCATAGCCGAATGCATACTTTAACAAAATAATAAGGTATATAGACAAATATGAAGAAGAAGACATGTAAGTGGTTACCTTTAACAAAACCTTGTGTCTATTGCATTATTGAGGTGATAAGTATAGGAAAAAGGGAAGAAGTATAGGCAAAAAGGGTGTCAAGGTAAGAGAGTCCTGGGACTCTATAGGATGCTTTGGCTCTGTATACCAGGTAAGTTGTATTTACAATTTATTTTTTGTCTCTGGATAAACCTTGAAACATTCATTAGACAGTGAAGTACAATTTGGAAAATGAGATTTCACAAATAACTAAATGTGATAACAATCAAAACGAATGATTGTGATCTTTGTGATATATAATTTGAAGGGTATATTTTCTAGTTTAATTTGGCTATCATCTTGTAAGAATTTGTTGGAATTATAAGTTTAAGTTATGAACTCTAAACAATTTAAGCATCTATTGTTTTCATTATAAGTTTAAGTTGTGAACTCTACACAATTTAAGTGTTAGAAATTTTTTTCAAGAAGCTAAATCCGTATATGTAGTCAAAAACCCAGTTTAAAGAATACCAACGTAGATCAATCCCAATCACGGATCTACTGAGAGCCCAAAGAGATCAAATCTCTTGACATGGAAACCTCTTTTAGAGTGCAAAACTTGAAAAAAAAATACACTTCAATAGACTTAATCTCTCTCCATACATAATAAATCCAGAGTTAAAATGGATCTATATTGGTTCAAGCTTTGCACCTAAACAGACTTAATCTCTCTAGGCATTTTATAAATCCATGGTTAAAATTGATCTACATTGGTTATATGCCTAAATAAATCCATCTTAACCACTGATCTAGCAAGAGCTGAAGGGGATCAAATCTCTATGATTGAGAATGAGAGTTTAATGTTTTTAACACTTCTCCTTAGTATGACCACAAAGAGTGAGATTAGTGATGTTTTATAATACTTTTAATTAAACAAATCAACCACATATATCCATTTTTGTTTTTCAATTATATTTGACATATTTTTTATTTAAAGGATATTTTATTTTTATTTTAAAAGGGACAACTATTCAATTGCATAGATGGAATTACACATCTCCTTCACACTGGGTTGTGGAATGAAGCTCTAAGCTCAATGAGCCTCTAGGCACACACCATGTTTAATTTTTCATTATTTAAATTGTCTGCATAATTTAAATTTACAGTTCCAATAAATCTTTGTTAATTTTAGTGAAAATTAACCAAAAATATATATATCTAAAAAACATAAATGTAAAATAGTAAGACTACTTTATATGTTTTAAATGTTTTATTTGATAAAAAAAAATGTTTTATTCATAAAATAATATATTTTAAATTATTTTATATAATGCATACATATTGGTTGGTTGGTATCAAAATATCTTACTTAATATGAGCATTGAACGTTTCATTTATGATTTATATTGTCTATTTTAAAATGTTTTTTATTAATATATTTTTAAATACATACTAGTTAATTTTCCATAGTGGAGTATCTTATTGATTACGATATTAATTCAAACCCACCTATAGTCTCCAACAAAAAAAAAAGTACATTGAACCTATCATTCTCTGGAGAGCAAAGATTTTTATTGTCCAATTAAGAGCTAACTCACATCAACTTCGGAGTGAAACTAGATGGTGGAAAAGACCTAAAGAAGCTTGGGAAGAATAAGTGTGTACTTTTTGCACTTTTGGGAAAGTAGAATTAGAAAAAAACATTTCATTTTGGAATGGCATTGGTCCCTTGTCATTGTATGTTCACGTAGGGGAATGTTAGAAGGTTGGGCCAACCCATTGTAAATTTGAAAAAAACAATGATTGAATTGCAAAAGGAAAAAAAGAGAAATTAATGGTTTTATGGACTATTTTTTTAGTTTCATATACGTTAAAATATCATTCATTCAATATTATATTAAGAATTTTTTTACTTTTAGTTTTTTTTAAGGCATTGAAATATTTCAACATGGTGAATAAACATCTTAACAATAAAATCCAACTAGAGCCCACATAATAAAGATAAAATTATTAAAATTTTATATATTTTTAATTAAAAATAACCATACATATATTTATTTATTTCTATTTTTATAATAGCATTTTTTAGTAGTATGTATTTAATCACGGAAAAGATCACAGATCACCTTTATACTGCAATATAGAATGTGTTTCTTAGCCCAAAATTAAAATTTGACCAGAAATAATTGGCGATCCAAAACATATAATGTCTCTTCGTCATCCTGATTGCTGATGTTGTTGGCTTCTAAGGGAAAGGCACAAGACGGAAAATAAATAGCAGTAAAGAGGTTGTCTGCCAGATCTAGTCAACGCAGCGAAGAGTTTACAGTTTACACCCTCCATTTTGGTAAGCAGAAGGTCATCCAATAAAGATGATAAATCATTGATTAATAAATTCTTTCTTTCAATTCATTCGCAACGAATTTATCAATTCTCTTAATACAAAAAAATCTACATATTTTATCATAATCAAATCTAAAAAATATACCAGCTTCAATTTTGATTATGACTTTTCGAAAATCTTACTGTGGTTCGAGTTTGATTTTGACTTTGGGAGAATCGTACTGTGGTGTCTTTATATGGCGTGGCGTGATGTTTTTAGTTATACATTTTAGTCCTTGCCATCTAGCAATGGCCAGGGACTATAGCAATTGAAATAGAGGTTATTAGTCTCTGTCATCTGGGAATGGTCAGGCACTATAGCAATCGAAATAGAAGTTATAAGCATTAGTTTCAACCGTTCATTAGAAGCAATAAAACTCATAAGCAATGTTTCGGCAGGGAATAAGCAATGCTTTTAGGTTTAAGTGAATTTTCAATAGCGCAAATTTTTTTAGTCATCTTATTTGGCCTTTTCTCGATGCCAAAGGCTATTACCATATAATATAATGGGCCATTTCCTTCGCATTTCCTTGGCATTCTCAAATCAGGAAATTAATGTTAGCATTACCTGAAAGCATTAAATGTTATGATTTAATGACTTGCCTATTGACTATATGTGACCAAGTTAATAGTGCAACCACGTATGACATCTGCCAACAGTCACATTATATGTAATCTGACATTAGTCACATTACATGTAATCTGACATCTGCGCAGTACTGCCCTTGCATGTAATCTGACATCTGTGCGGTACTGCCCTTGCATGTAATCTGACATCTGTGCGGTACTGCCCTTATGTCTGGTCCTTGTCCTTCATTGGCATCTCCTACTGGTCTTTGTCCTTCATTGGCACCTCCTAGCCTAGTTCTTTTGTTGGCTGCTTGGCTTTTGCTGTTGTTGGTTCAAAATTTGTTTCAGGCAGGGCTAATATAGAACCAGAACAAGGTAAGCTTACAGAACCAGAGCAAGCTAAGCTAATGAAATTCAGAACAAGTCAAGCTAATGAACATGGGTAAGATCGATACATACCTGAGCAGAGCCATCCCTTCGCAAACCCTGCTTTTTTGTTTCTCTGGGTTAGAGGGAAATCATTCTATAACGCTGCAATTCAGAGAGAATGGGGAAATCATTCTGTAACGCTGCAAGGCAGGGTCTAGTTAGGCCTCCTCCCGACCCTTTGAAAGTGATTACTGGGGCGCCATTGGCACACCTAAAGGAATGGATTTATTAACAACAAATGCTATCGGAAAGTAAGGTCTGGAGGACTTGCGCTTCCTAGTGCAAGGTTTTCTCCATAGCCGGCACTGGCACTTTCACTTTACCAATAGCTGCGGGTATTGTGAAAAGAAAGGGATTGTGGTGTAGAAACGATAAATGAAATAATGAAGGGAAAAACAAGAAACAAGAACCCTCAACTAAATAGCCAAGATAAGAAACTGAATTGGAATTGAATAGATTGTTATTCAACAATGATTCTCCGCTTGTACATTTCATGTGTATTAGATTATTTTATATCATGTCTGTCATTACATAACTAACTATTCGGTATACAACCGTCTAATTACAATTTCCCTAAAATTACTAATTCGTTGTCAAACTAACAAACTCCACCTTGACAACAATTTTCCTAATCTCTTGGCCATGCCCATTCATCATCTTTTCTGCAAGCCAAGAGAAGCTAAACACCACCGCAACTTTTCTACTGTTACTGGCTTTGTGAATATGTCTGCACAATTTTCTCGTGTATGGACCTTTTGAAGAGCTACTTTTCCACCATCGATCACATGTCTCAGAAAATGATACCTTACATCAATGTGCTTGGTTCTGCAGTGATAGGCAAGATTTGTAGCCAAGTGAATAGCACTTTGACTGTCACAAAGTACATTCACTTTCTCCTGCTTTCTTCCAATTTCATCTAGCAGACCCTTTAACCAGATTGCTTCTTTACTGGCATCTGAGGCAGCTATATATTCGGCTTCAGTTGTGGACAATGCAACTGTTTCTTGAAGCTTTGACATCTAACTAATTGCTCCACCTGCAAGAGTAAAGACATAACCTGTAATAGATCTTCTTTTGTCCAAATCACCTGCATAGTCAGCATCTACATATCTGCAGACTGATCCTTCACTACTATTAAAGACGATGCAATGGTCACTTGTGCCTCTTAGATATCGAAGCACCCGTTTCACTGCTTGCCAATGTTCTTTACCTGGATTTGCCATGAACCTGCTGACAACTCCAAATTCAACAATTTTTTTTTAAGAAACTGTAGTAGGGAGAGTTAAAACTTGGAAATCCTTTGTTGGCATTGGAAATTTTTTTAATTTTGGAAGAAGAAAATTGAATTTTTTAAAACCCTAGACTGAAGATTGAAAGTCTTAGAAAATGGTCAAGATGTCGAATGCAAAATTCGAGGTGGAGAAATTCACCGGAAAGAGCAATTTTGCTCTTTGGAAACTGAAGGTCAGGGATCTGCTTGTGCAACAAGGGTTGCACAAGGCATTGGATGGGGCAACTAAGAAACCTGCAACCATGACTACTTCATACTGGGAGGACTTGGATGTCCGAGCTCTCAGTACCATCCGGCTATGCCTTGCGGATGAAGTTCTCTTCAACATTGTTGAAGAGACTACGACGTCAGGATTGTGGGAAAAACTTGAAAAACTCTATATGACAAAGTCATTGACCAACATAATTTATCTGAAAAGACAGTTATACAGTCTTCGAATGAAAGAAGGTTCAAACGTTGCAGAACATTTGAATGTTTTTAATACACTAATATGTCAATTAACAGATATGGAAGTCAAAATACAGGAAGAAGATAAAGCCATAACCTTGTTGTGTTCTCTGCCTGAATCATGGGATCACTTTGTAACTTCAATCAGCTTCAGCTCTGCTGATTCTTTGAAGTTTGAATCAGTCGTGGGAGCTCTTCTGTCTGAAGAAGTAAGAAGGAAATCCAGCACTGAAACAGCTACATCAGAAGCCATGGTCGCTAGAGGACGCTCAAAGGAAAGAGGAGAAAAACCAAGGGGGACTTCCAGATCGAAATCGAAAGGAAAGAAGTGTAAGGCAAAATGTTGGAACTGCAATAAAGTTGGACACTTGAAGAAGGACTGTTGGAAACGAAAGGAATCCGAAAACCTGAAGAACGAAGTGAATCAGGTCGATTCAGGTATGATAGACGAAGTTTTATCTGCTGAAGAATTGTGTATGATAGATGAAACTTCACCTGAATGTAATATCTCTCAGGGTTTAGATAGCTGGCTGTTAGACTCTATTGCTTCGCATCACATGTGCCCACATAGAAATTGGTTTACCTCGTATGAAAATGTAAACGGTAGTTTTGTGTTTATGGGTAACAATATGTCATGTCAGACTGTTGGGATGGGAGATATCAGGATTAAGATGTATGATAACACAGTTAGAACATTAACTAGTGTTAGACATGTACCTGATTTGAAGAAAAATTTGATTTCTTTGGGAGTTTTGGATTCAGATGGTTATAATTTTACAGGTCAGGATGGCGTCTTGAAAGTCTTTAAAGGAGCACTTGTGGTTATGAACACAGAAAAGGTCGGAAATCTTTACAGGTTAAAAGGAAGTACTCAGATCAGTGAAGCAGTGGTTGCGTCAGAAAAGGAAGAAGCAGGCACTCGTCTATGACATCAACGATTGGGTCATATGAGTGAGAAAGGTCTTCAGATATTGATGAAACGTAAATCTCTTCCCGGTCTGAAATCCTTGAATTTAGATTTCTGTAAACATTGTGTGTATGGCAAACAGTGTAAACAGAGGTTTAAAGTTGGAAATCATAATAGTAAATATGTTTTAGACTATATTCATTCTGATCTGTGGGGGCCTTCCCCTGTTATGTCATATGGAGGTGCACTGTATTTTTTAACATTTATTGATGATTACTCCCGGAAAGTTTGGATCTATATGCTAAAAAGGAAAGCTGATGTATTAAATGTCTTTAAACAATTTAAAGTAATGGTAGAGAAAAGAACAGGCAAATCTATTAAATGCTTAAGAACTGACAATGGTGGGAAGTTCACTTCAGTTGAATTTGAACAATACTGTAAGGATGAGGGAATTGTTAGACACAAAACTGCTGTTTACACCCCTCAGCAAAATGGTGTTGCTGAGCGTATGAATCGGACTCTTATGGAAAGAGCCAGAAGCATGATCAGCAATGCTAACTTGCAAAAGGAGTTGTGGGCAGAAGCAGTATCTGCTGCTTGTTATTTAGTTAACAGATCACCTTCAGTAGCAATTGATTGTAAAATTCTTGAAGAAGTTTGGACAGGTCAGTCTTGTGACAATTCACATTTGAGGATATTTGGCTGTGATGCTTATTCTCTCATTCCGAAAAATCAACGTTCAAAATTAGATCCAAAGTCAAAATGTTATGTCTTTGTTGGGTATGACTATGCAGTGAAATGATATAGGTTGTGGGATCCTACATTGCGGAAGATAGTCATTAGTAGAGATGTAACATTTGATGAATCCTCTCTTTTAAAATCAACTGTTGAAAGAATTGAACAGGAACAGGGATCGCCAAATCAACGAGTTCAGTTGGAGGCTAGACTTTTCGGTGATAGCCGAAAGGAAGGAGAAACCTCTGGAGAAAAAGGTGTTGAAGACACAAAGGAAGCCGTTGAAGCTTTTGAACCAGTGCAAGTTTCTGAACCAGTTCAACAACCAGTTGCTCTAAGAAGGTCTACAAGGGAAAGGAAAATTCCAAAAAGGTATGAAGATTCTGCTTCATCTTTTGCTTTGATTACTGAAGATGGGGAACCTTCTTGTTATCAGGAAGCAGTAGATGATAACAGGATAGCGGAAAAAATGGGAAAGTGGCTATGGAGAAGAGATCCTTTAGCCAAAGAACAATACCTGGGATCTTGTAGAGCTTCCCTGAAGGAGAAGTGTTGTTTGGGATGCAAATGGGTCTTCAAGCTGAAACGCGAAAGTTGATGGAAAGTATCGAAAGGTATAAGGCGAGGACTGGTAGCAACAGGGTATTCTCAGGTTGAAGGTATAGACCTTTCATTGAGATTTTTTCTCCAGTTTCTAAAACTTGTTTCTATTCATACGTGTTGGCACTAACTGCGTTGCTTAATCTTGAGTTAGAACAGTTAGATGTTAAAACAACTTTTCTACATGGTGATTTAAACGAAGAGATATATATGGAACAACCAGAAGGTTTTGTATGAGGTCGCAGCAGAAGATTAGTTTGCAAGCTCAGGAAATCATTGTATGGTCTGAGGCAATCTCCCAGACAATGGTACAAGAAGTTTGATTCTTTCATGGTGAGCCAGAACTTTGTAAGAAGTGAGTATGATCATTGTGTATACTTCAAAAGTTTCAATGGCACATTCATTATCTTAGCTTTGTATGTTGACGATATGCTTATTGCAAGCAAAAGCATGGAAGAGATCAACAGGTTAAAGGCTTAACTCTCTAGGACGTTTGATATGAAGGATCTTGGAGCAGCAAAACATATCTTGGGCATGGAGATACACAGAGACAGGAAAAATGGTAAGCTTTGGTTATCATAGCAAAAGTATGTGGAGAAAGTACTTGAAAAGTTTTCTATGAACAATGTGAAACCTGTTAATATTCCACTAGCTTCCCATTTTAAGCTTTCTTCGGTTTTGAGTCCTAGAGCTGATGAAGAAAAGCAGTATATGTCTCATGTACCATATGCTAATGCGGTAGGCAACTTAATGTATGCAATGGTATCTACAAGACCTGACATTTCACTTCGTTCTTCAGGGAAAAAACCTTTGTTTTTTTTTCAATTCAAAGAAAAAACCCTTCTTTAAAAAAAACACTTCTTTTCTCCTTTCCTTTTAAAAAAAACTGTTTCTTGTTTCCTGACTTTCTCACATTCACCACTTTATTCAAGAAAAATGTCTGAAACAAAATTTCCTTTTTTTATAAAAAAAAAAAAACCCGGATCCAGCCGCAGATCCTGCTGGCAGCAACTGGCAGCGAACACAGACCACCCTTCCAACACACAGGCGTTCTGGACTTCACGCAGCACGCAGGAAGACCAACGCACGTTCCTCTAGTTGCTCAGCTTTCATGCGGACAAGGTCTTTCACTGGAACGATGGCAGGGTTCTCACATGGCTTTCACACACAGCCAACCACCACGCTGAACGCAGGGACAACATTCACAAATCAGCGCTTCCAAAAAAATGCCACCAGACAGCATCAATGCAGGTCTCAGCAGCCACGCATCAGCGCTACGCACGCAGGGATTTTAATCCACACAGCCCCTCCTTCCTTCAACGCAGGCAGCAGGGTCTTCACACGCACAGAAAACGCACAGCTTCACGGATTTCTAGACACAGCCTTTCACTCGCTGCAATTTTAATCCACGCAGCCCCTCCTTCCTTCAACGCAGGCACCCTCCTTCCTTCAACGCAGGCAGCAGGGTCTTCACACGCATAGAAAACGCACAGCTTCTGGGCTCTTCAACGCAACACCGAGTTTGGTCTTCTTAGACGCCTTCAATCTTGGACTCACCACGCTGACGCCTTCGCACATTCTTTTTTTCTTCAACGCCTTCAATCGTGAAAGACTCACGCTCATTCCTTCGCACAGCCCGCACAGCCTCACTGGGCTCTGATACCAATTGTAGAAATGATAAATGAAATAATGAAGGGAAAAACAAGAAACAAGAACCCTCAACTAAATAGCCAAGATAAGAAACTGAATTGGAACTGAATAGATTGTTATTCAACAATGATTCTCCGCTTGTACATTTCATGTGTATTAGATTATTTTATATCATGACTGTCGTTACATAACTAACTATTCGGTATACAACCGTCTAATTACAATTTACCTAAAATTACTAATTCGTTGTCAAACTAACATGTGGGTACTGGCACTTCATCAATAGCCAGTACTGAAACTACTTTATCCACTTACTTCATCAACGACTTAACTGTTCTTGTGGCGTTCATTCCTGTTGTGTCCTTCCAAGGCCACGATGTCAGTAATCTCTCGGCCGAACCAGATCTGCTCAATGCTCCTCGGGGGCATTGTGGCTTCTAGGGAATTGAAGAGGATGAAGTAATGGTTCAGAGCTTTGACAAAACGGTCTGTGAAAGTGGGGCCGTTGTGGTTTACTTCAAGTTCTGCCAAAGCAATCTCAAGCAAATCGAAACTATCAATGAATTTAGCTTGATTTCGACGCTGTATTGAAATCTAGCAAATTAACGAACCTGTAAGATGAAATCTGGCCCTTTTTGTCCTTTTTCCCATACCCTAACCACATACTGGCTCGCGGATCATCCCTTAATTGTGCACTTTATATGGGATCACAACGCCTGGGGATCTTCATGGTCGTTCCTGCTCGGCTCTACTTCTCTATATATCTTCGCCATTTTGTTCCTCAAAATGGTTCTCATTTTCAGGAAGAAACCCTTGCCCTTGGGCCCAATTCCAACGTTTTATAATTTGGGACTACTAGCGATTCGGGCTGCCATTTTTGTGGGGTGTTTGGTGGCAACCTCTGTGGAAATTAAGGAGACGAGATGGATTTGGAGGAAATCCATGAGTTCTGCAAAGTGGGTGCTCTGTTTCCCTCTCAGAACTCCTTCTGTTGGCCGAGTATTTTTTTGGTCATATCTCTTCTATCTCACCAAATACTGTGAACTGTTGATTACATTTATCAGGGCTCTTTTGATCTGAGTGACATGAAAAATGATGTAAACAGTGACAAGTCACAGACACTTTCAGAAAACAATAATAGTGAGGAAAATAATGGTGTCACACACTCAGTTTCAGAAAACATTGGCATCGCACAAATAGTTTCAGAAAATGAGATAAACAATGGAATCACGCTGACAAATTCAGAAAATGGTGGCAGTGAGGAAAACAGACTGAGTTTTTTCAATTTCAAGCCACGAAAGGTAAAGCTCAATGAACATTCATTGCAGAATTAAACGCTGGCTTTCCGAACTGAGTTACATATGTTAGCTTGATGCAACATTTAAGTGGCGCTATTACGGATTGCATGCTATGTAATGGTGATAGAGGATAGAGTGGTAAGGCATGTGGCTCTCATGCGAAGGCCCACATAGTCCACCAACTTTTTTTTTTTAATTTTTATTTTATTCCACGCATTATATTTATTTAAGTTATCAAGTTCGATCTACAGACGGCGCTGATTGAAGGAGGCCCAATCTGATCTGACTGAATGATGAGATACTTTTCTTAAGCTTACTTAGTTAGAGGGCTATTCTAACTTGTATTGGTAAGGGGTAAATTGAAAAACGACTTCTGCTTTATATTGCAATCCGATCAGCGTCCCATCACCGAAAAACTGATTATTGAACTAATCATTATTTCAATTAGCACGGGGGTAAATGCTAGTTATTTGGCTAAACTATATATATATATATGCTACGAAATTGGAGAACTATAGTACTATTTAGTGGCTACCTAATATATTGATTTCGGTCGGTGGGAAATGTCTTACTTATTGTCAAAAGTCTATAAAGTGAAACCACTCGGTAAACTGAATCTCCCACTAGATTATAAACCGACTTTGGAGCTCAATGAGCACCAATCATCTTGTAGATAATAATCATATGGTCGCTTTCAGTCACGAAATCCACCGACTCAGGCTCTGTATCTGATAATGACTCCCCTATTCATAGTAAGGCTGCCTCTACCTCCTTCGCTGCTTACTCTGTCCCTGGTAAAGGCTGATTCAACTTTGGAAATTGGTACTGCTTTCATTTGCCTATTTTATCACTTCCACCACCTACTTGATTAATAGATCATAGTATATTCCATAATGAAGGTATAGGTAAATCAAACACCTTACTATCCAGGCACACACTGGTCCCTTTCGTATTTTGCCTAAGAAATTGTAAAGGGGAAGTTTAATATGCCAGGCTCCTCCTGTTCCCTTGCACAATGGCCTCATATTTTGTGAAGGGTAGTTTATCTGTTCTACATCTGTGTTTTGTTTTTTCAGGAATATGTGGTTTTTAGAAATTTGTTTTTTATTTTGGATGCCGTGTTTAAGCTCTTGACCCATATTTGTGTTAACAGCTTATCTGTTGTCTGTTTTATTTTGTAATGTGCTGTTTATACTCAAAAATATTTTCTATTTTAATAGAATAATGAAGAATATTTCCATAAACAAGCTATTGAGCAATTCAGGTGAGGTAGAAGTGAAAGGGTATCAAGGGAACAATTGGATGAAGGATCAATCAGATTAATAAAGAAACTGCAACCAGTGAAGAGTAGATCAGAAGCACCAATTCCACAGATATATTGATCAAAATTTAAAAACAATATGAGATTTATTTTCCAAAAATAACAAATATTGATCAAAAGTGAGTAAGGATCCATCTGAGAACGATCAATGAATGTTGTTAATGCCAATAGAACCAAACGGGACATAGAAACAAACAAACAAAAATGTATGTATTAAGTTTAGAGTATATTTAGTTTTCTTTTTCTGGATTTTTCTTGTGCTTTTAATTTGACATTTTTGTTTCTGCTTTTTAGTTTGGGAGGGCCTGTGCAGTAAACTGGCACAGACTGCAGGCCTGCCACTATTTAAGAAAAGACCATTTTTATTCTGATGAATCAATTTTGAAAAATTCAAAATGGACAACCAAATATCATAAAGGTTTTTTTTCGGCCTCTTAACACCAAATGTGGCCCAGTTACCTAGAATCTAGATTTAAAGATTGTAATAGTGTGTATCAACGTTGCAAGATTAAATTCCCACTTCACAATGGTTCCTCTGATATTCAGCACACAATCATCTATTGATTGTGATTCCATTTTATATAACTCAATCAAAAGCACTAAAAATTCCAATTAGGCACCTTTCTTGCTGTAAAGTTCAACTATTTTTGGCCATATTGCTTCAATTCATAAAACTGCACAGCCATGTTAAGACACTGAGAAGTCGTTGCTTTCAACCTAACTGATGTCATTTACTTCAAAAGGCTTTATCTCAATTGACCATTACACGCTAAGTGCCCCAAGACAGCAGAGAAACTAGCCAAGTCCACTGATATAGCACAATCATGCCACAGATATGCACATTTATTTCTTAAGAACTCCCAAGGGAAGGAAAGTTTTTCTGATCTAGGAATTTCCATGAGACAACTTCGAGGGTTGATCTTCGGTTGGATAGATGTGCAATGGCCAGGAAAATATAATCAATTCATGAAGTTCTAGATTTGATGTTACTTCTAAATCATACACCAGCAACGCAAATAGAATACTATGTCAAGGTATTGGCAATTGTAATCTCCTTTTTTAGCTTGGTTGCTTATTGATTGATTTTTCCATAAACCACAGAGAAAGAACAGGTAAAATGAAGCTTTTCCATATCATGTAGATGTGAGATTAACTGAGTGTTTCCTTGTTAATAAAGTTGCTTCTTGATCAGATTTTGTACAAACCACAGAGGAAAAGTGGCAACATAAAGCTCTTCTAAATATTAGCTTACAAAGAAGTAGCCAAAGGGCCAACAAAAGAACAATACTTGATATCCTAAATATACAAGCAACAGTTGCTTAAAGAACTTATTATGCACACCATATAATACTGCAAAAACAAGTTCCAGCAGTTGACCTCTCTATCATGCAACATGCCTAAGAAAAATCAGAAACATAAGCCTAAATGCAATGTCCGGTCATGATTTTCTTGTTTAATTGCTGACAGAAAGTGGAAAGGTTAGAAAAGACACAAAATATAATTAATAATAAGGCTTGGAAAACTTCAATTTTCACACCAAAAAGCAACTAAAACCAATATTTCAAAATTAGCAGGAGTAAAAACATAAAGGAAAGAAGGTTGAACGAAATTATTACTGCCTAAAATACAAGTTCTAATTAAAATTGGATCACTTTCAATGAGATGGAAGTTTAATAGTGCCAGGTTAAATTTTACAAGTGTTAAACTTTATAGCAATGACAAACTTTCTTCTTTTTCCAAAAAGCTATAATACTCATAGCAATGGTTGGACCTGAACCCTACAAAAGGCAGTGAGTTGGTAATTGATGGAAAGTAAAGTGCATGACAGGCACACAAGTAGCATTCAAAGGCACTCTTTATGACTTGAACATTGTTTGAGTTGAAGGAAATCATGTCCTTCCCGACAAACCTTAGCGCTTGGAAACACTTGCACCCATTACAATTCAGATTAATCCAACAAATTTTCAGAATCTAAATCATGTTAGTGAAATGGCATACATCATGTTATGGTTTAAAATGCAAAATACAAATAGATCTTGCTATTGAAAGGTCAGTGATGACTACCATATGAAGGCCTTCAACCACTCTAATATCCCACATTGTTGGATGTGAATCAGATTTGCTAGGGATGAAAAAAGAATTATGTGAGAATAAGTGTAGAAATTAGGCAAAAGTGTAAAGGACTAGTGCCAATTAAGAAAAATTAGAGCCACACAAGAAGTTCATTTTGCAAGAATTCGAGAGGCTTCTATTCTGTTTAGCCTCCAGGTACTTCTTTTCAATGCAGTAGAATTTGTCCACATGGTACTTTTCCTTTTCTGTGTCCTCCGGGTACGGCTATCTGTTATTGTCCTCCTGATCCTTCTTCTTTTCAAAGCAAATGGGTGTAATTGGTAATGCGTTAATGCGTGAAAAGGAAATAAGATGAATACCGCACGCCGTCAATCTCCCATTAATCCCTTCAACTACTCCTCCTGGCTTGTCACTATTATCTTCTCGCTGGATAACCAATGTTTCCTTGATCAAAGAGAATCTTAAAGGCCTCTTGAAGGTAGGTCAAAGGAGCTTGTCACTATTATCTTCTCGCTGGATAAGCAATGTTTCCTTGATCAAAGAGAATCTTAAAGGCCTCTTGAAGGTAGGTCAAAGGAGCCGGGAGCAGGGGCTTCTTGTATCGTGGAATTCAAAGGTGTTCAATCTATTTACTAGGTCCACACCAGCCTCTATTTCCTAATCCGACTTTGGCAGGGACTTGCTGCTCCGCAGCCATTCTTGTTTATATTTATATTTCGGATTGCCTTTTGGTTTTGTGGGTTGGAATCTGATTATAAATTTTCACCATATGATTTGCCCTGTTAGACTGCGCATTAAGTTTGTACCGATTGACACAAACAATCTAACGCAAACCAGCTTTTCCCCACTTGCAGAAGAAGTCAGAGGATACTCCAGTCCATTTCGACGGCCGACCAGTAAAAATGTTGACTTCTAGTTTGATGATAGAAAAATGATGATATTTCTTGATCGATACTCCAGTCCATTTCGACGCCCAACCATTTTGACTTCTCCAGTCCATTTCGACGCCCAACCACACATTCTCACCAAGGTTGAACAACACACATATACGAGTAGGTTGACGTTATTTTCCGTTGACTGGTTTCAGGTTCCGGTTCCGACTAGGTTTCCAATACGTACATACCTTACCTATCCACACCATTGCAAGATGATTTGCTTCCTGTGTCGAGCTTTGATCTAATTCCAACAATGTTATAGCGGCTTGCATCCCATTTTAATTACAATCCTTGACAAAGAGCCTGCCACTTCGAATGTCATGGGAAACTTCCATAAGCACAATGCTTGCAAAGCAGCAACTTTTCAATTTCTTTTGGTTGCTTTATTATTCATTAGCAGCTTTCTTTCCGTGATATCACAGTCATCCGTATGCCATGATAGTTCTGCCTACGCCGTAGCAGTTACTTTTTTGGACAATTTGGTTATATTAATGAACGATCTAGTTATGACTGCATCTCAAACAGGGTTCTGCACTTCTTCGTATGGTCGAAGTCCCAACAAAATTTATGGCCTCCTCCAGTGCTCCGGAGACATGTCGCAGCAAGACTGCTCAAACTGTTCACGGGAAGCGCTTCGTAGTCTTATGCAAACTTGCGGAAACGCCACAGGTGGTCAAGTAATGCTAGATAACTGCTTTCTGCGATACGACACCTCTAGCTTCTTCTCAAAGCTAGAAACCGATGGGTTTTATGTGGCGAATATAAACAATATGAGTACAAATTATCTTCAAAACTTTACGAACACTACTTTTAATCTTCTTTCTGACCTGTCTGATGCGGCCTATGGCGATGGGAATAATGGATTTGCCGAAGGAATAGCTGCATATTCTTCTGTTGGCACTGTTTACGGTCGAGTTCAGTGTTGGAGAGACATATCCATCAAGGACTGCAGATCTTGTTTGGAATTAGCAAGGAATAAACTCTACCAATATTCTATGAAGCAAGGAGCTCAAGCAATGTTGGGAAGCTGCACGGCCCGATATGATACACACTCCTTTTTCGGTACTTCCCCGGCAAACCCTCCAAAGGGAGTTGCTCGGACTCCTCGGCGGAATGAAACAAGTAATATACATATAATGGCTCTCTGCTACTGCATTTACCTTTAGGATTTGACCCCTTTTGGAGTTACACAATTTGATTGTTCCAAGTCTTGTAAATGAAATTCCAATACATTACATATCGACTCTGCACTGCAGGTAGCTCCCCAAAAAGGATAAACATAATATTGGGGATTGTGGGATGCGTTCTTCTAGCTTTAGGGATCGGTTTGTTTGCCCTGCGGAGGAAACTGAAATCTGCTGTTATTTCGGCGAGACAAGTAACCCGTGCTCAGAATGAAGGTTAAATCTACAGTTTCACCTCTGTTTCACACTGCTAAATTTATGTTATCCACAGAGGCGGTTAGATTCTTATTCACCATTTCTTTTACACAGGAATACATGAAAATTACTCGGAATCGACATTACTGAAGCATAAGCAAATTCTCTTCAGCTTACAATCGCTCATAGAATCAACGGACAATTTTCATGAAAGCAACAAGCTGGGAGAGGGAGGCTTTGGCTCTGTATACAAGGTAAATTGTACTTGTTATTTATTTTTGGTTAGAAAATCAGTCGAAATTAATTAAGAAAAATAACATTTAGATATTACACAGATTTGCAGAGAAGCATTCAAACATTTATCAGATTTATTTCTGTTTCTTGCTTTTATAAAACCTGTGAGAGATGCCTCAGTTTCAAGTGCTACACTGGTAATGAGGGACAAATAAAGTTTTTTGAGTCAATATAAAGAGAAACATTCATTAGACTTATTTATGCTGGTTGTTTCTGGAAAAATTGTGGCTAATGTGTGAAACCTCTCAAGTTTCTAGTGGACACTAATCAACAGAGACAAATAAAGCTTCTTGAATGTAAAATATAGCAGACAAGGTTAAATGGAAACTAGAGGTAATAGGAGGCCACAAAAAGGGCTAATAATGGAGTCAAGAAAGGGTAAAAAATTAAGGTTTATAGGTCACACCTCTGCCACAGTTTTTGCAGAAGGAAAAACCAGAAATATGAATTTAAACTGTGAAAGCCTGCACTGGCAAATTCATTCATTAGACTGTGAAGTACAATTTGCAAAGTGAGATTTCACAGATAATTAAATGTGATAGCAAGGAAAATGAATGACTTTCTTCCTTATACTGAGTTGTTGATTTTGTTGGCTTTTTGAGTTGTTGATATTGTTGGTTTTTTTGTAGGGAAAGGCAAAAGACGGAAAACAAATTGCAGTAAAGAGGTTGTCTGTTAGATCTAGTCAAGGAAACGAAGAATTTATGAATGAAGTGATGGTTTTAGCCAATGTTCGACACCGAAATCTTGTAAAGCTGCTTGGGTGCTGTGCAGAGGGACAAGAAAGGTTAATCGTTTATGAGTATTTGCCAAACAAGAGTCTTCACACCAGTCTGTTTGGTAAGCTTTAAGGCTATCTAAGAAAGATTATGAATCATTGAAAAAATTTAAAGAAATTACGAGATTCGGCATTCTTATTATTCATATGTTTTTGAAGTTACCATGCTTGAATTGTGACAATGCAGATCCAGATGAACATGGGAAACTGCTCGATTGGCAGACGCGCTACAAAATCGTAATGGGAATAGCTGGTGGTCTTCGATATCTCCACGAGGAATCAGAGCCTCGAATCATTCACAGAGACATTAAAGCAAACAACATTTTGCTTGATAAGACATTGAATCCCAAGATAGCAGACTTTGGGTTAGCAAGACTGTTTCCAGACGGCAAGAGCCATATCCAAACAAGAGTTGCTGGAACATAGTAATCTAACACTTCCCTCCACCCTTCCTTATTGCCATTTATGAACAGTTGACATTTATTCAATCATGTGATTTAGACACCAAACAACCCACTTACTTCAAGTGTTTCTGTTTCCCATTGGAGAATGTAGCGGTTACATGGCGCCAGAGTATGCAATGCGGGGTCAACTATCCATGAAAGCTGATGTTTATAGTTTTGGAGTGTTAGTCCTTGAGATTGTGAGTGGAAGAAAAATCAGTGATGCAGATTTTCCTCAAGAAACGCAAAGCCTACTTGAATGGGTAACACTTCCAAAATTTGGCTTCAATACATAAATTCATTATTCTTTTAATAGTGTGCTTTTCTGTGAGAAATTAATTGTTGAGCAATGGGTTTACTTATGGTGTGATGCAGGGATGGAGATTATACAAGGTAGGGCATCTTTTAAATATGATAGATTCCACAATAAGAGAAACTTGCCGGGCGGATCAAGCTGTAAGATGTATTCATGTTGCCCTCCTATGCACTCAAGCTGATGCAGGCATCCGCCCCACTATCGCTAATGTTATACTGATGATCTCCAGCAGTTCTGAGACACTGCCAAATCCCAAAAAGCCCGCATTTTTTAAAACTAGTGAGAGTAACCTCGAAGGGTCACAAGCATCCTCAGTGTCGACTGCCTCTCCAGATGGTCCTTGGGTTCCTTCTCTAAATAATGTCACCATTACTGAATTGGAAAGTAGGTAAACTATCTTCTTGGTTGTTATGTATGTGTAGGACTTAATTTATGGTATCCTTGCCTATCAGCTTACTTTTGTGTGATGGTTTAGCAGTCATCGATGCCTCTCCCAGTAGAGAGGACAGAGTGACTGCGAATTTACCTCTGAACGGATGTGTGTTTTTCTTTAAGGATTTTGCTTCAGTTAAACATTTATCAGGGCAAGTTTTTAGTGGCGATCAACGCCTCTTCCAGTTAAGCGGCAGAGAGAACAATGTAACTACTAATTAGCCCCTGTAGTCTGTGGGTCTTGTTTGTGCACAGGTCCAGATTTATGAGGTTGAATTCATAAACAAATGAAAATAGGAATAAATTTGACAGCGACAAAAAATCTTGGCCCATAAATTTTGAGATCTTTCAAAAACATGCCATGGAATGTCAGGTCACATACATACGAAAACAGCCACAGAATATCTTATCTTAGCCCAAATATTTTTAGGGATGGTCAAGTTTCATTACTGTTTATGTTTATGTTTTGCTCATTGACTTTACATTTTATTGGATGCATATTGTTTTATTCTCGTTCAATTTAGAAAATTAGAAAATGTAAAAACAAATAAGTAATTAAATATAAAAACAAACAACCAATTATTTACTTATGAGATGTGTTTTAAACGAACAGCTAATCATTTGACTTACTCATTACAGGGAGCAAATGACAAACTTGAAATGTAGTCTAACAACTTTATAGAATTGTCCTGAACTTAATGTCAACCAAAAAAGAATTGTAATTCAATTTTTTAATCAAAATTTATTTTTTAAATATAGAAATTTTTAACTATCATTAATCGAATTGCTTCTTTCATTTTTTAACTAACGTTTCGATGGCATTTATCTTTTTTTTTTAATAAGATTAAGATCTAAATTCTGTACTTAAATTCACAATAATTGTGAAGTTTTATCCATAACAATTTACATTTTATAATTTAACTAGCATTTGTAACAGATGTTGCAAAGGAAACTCCATAAGGCATAAATTGAGGAACAATCCCAACATGGGAATGGGTAAATATAAATAAGATGCAAATGAGAAAATCTAAATAAGATGCAGAGATGTAGCATAAATGAAATTCTAATGAATTATTGAAATAATATTTCATATAAATCTCATAAAATTAAACCAACTTATTATTGAGGGCTTTGAGCTCTAAGTTTGACTTTGGGTCATTAACATGGTGATGCACTGTGTCAACCACTCAACCACTAAACCACAGGCCAACAAACAAAAGACTGCAAAATGTTATGATCATTACTATAGTAAACCCAATGACTCTACACACAAGAATTTATTCTTTACTCAAAGAGAATATCACTT
This sequence comes from Pinus taeda, assembly GCA_000404065.3. NCBI lineage: Eukaryota > Viridiplantae > Streptophyta > Pinopsida > Pinales > Pinaceae > Pinus > Pinus taeda. The sequence continues at coordinate 30,921 of APFE030174385.1, read as the reverse complement.
AACCATATCCAGAAAAAGATTGCAAGGTGGAAAGCATTATGTAGAACAAAATCTCTGTTATTATAACTTGTAAGTTGTAGCATTGTTCCAACCAATAAAACTATCTTCACATTTTGGAAGATCAAATGGCAATAAGTTTTGAAGAATTCAATCAGAAAATGTCCAAGATCATTGGATCACATGATTAATCGTACCTTGGCCTATGAATCTAATATTTTTATGCACTTACAATCAAGGGAGCAAACAAGATCCAAACAATGTATACCACAGGGACCAATAAATTGTATATTTGATAATCCTTGCTAGGCTCAGCAAAAACAACGTTACTTCTCCTTAGATCCTTCACAATCAAATTATACAAATGTTATACAACACAAGGCTCATGTTGTTGTCAGTCAAGCAATAGTTCTGATCAAGAAATGCAACCAAATTCCTTCAATCTCAAACAGTGATTAATGCACCAAACATAGGTGCATCAGTTGCAACGACTTATATATCAGTTTACTGATGTTGTCATGTCAAAATTAATGTGATACAATTAAGTCACCTTTAAGAAGAATCTCATTGGAATTTCTATACAAGGATGTTTGTCCTATCATTACTCATTCTAACTAAAATAACTTTATTGCTTATTGTTAACACCTGGACCATAATCTGTAAGTATGATGTAGTTTTGTAGAACAAATCTTCTATAGTAGCCGCAAGAAAGGACACAGATTGGTGTTGGACTATTTGTCTTCGATAAGCTTAAACTGGGCATACAAAATTCACTCATACCGAGGGATAGTTGAAAGCTTGGACATTGCCAAGTTACAAAAGCTGCCTCATATTTGTAAGTTCAAATCTTTGTATTTGTTTGCAACAAATATCTGATCTTACCCTCAGAATTGTGCCAAGATTTTAACCTTAAAAATGTGCCAAGCATTCTCACAAATCTACCTTCCAAATGTCCTTAAGAGGATTCAAAATAAACCCATCAGTTGTGCCCTAGTGGGTGTCTCGTTAGGGCATCACTGTTCAACCTTAAATTCTTGGATTAGCTTGTTGTACAACACAAGGTTCATGTTGTTGTCAATCAAGCAATAGTTGTAATCAACCAAGCAATAGTTCTAATCGAGAATGCCACGAGATTCCTTCAATCTCATACAATCATTAATCCACCAAACATAGGTGTACCAAATGCAATGACTTATATCATTTTACTGATACTGTCATGTCAGAATCAATGTAATACAATTAAGTCACCTTTAAGAAAAATATCATTGCAATTTCTATACAAGGTTGTTTGTCCTATCATTACTCATTCTAACTAAAATAACTTTAGTGCTCAATGTTAACACCTGGACCACAATCTATAAGTATGATGTAGTTTTGTAGAACAAATATTCCACAGTAGCCTCAAGAAAGGATGTAGATTGGTATTGGAACATTTGTCTTAATTAATCTTAAACTATGAATACATAATTCACTCATATTAAGGGATAGTTGAAAGCTTAGACATTTCCAACTCATAGAAGCTACCTCATATTTGTGAGTTCATATATTTGTATTTGTTTGCAACAACTCTCCGGACTTACCCTCAGAATTATGCCAAGACTTTTTAAACTTAAAAAGATGTCAAGCATTCCCACAAAGCTTATACATTGCCAACTCACAGAAGCTACCTCAGATTTGTAAGTTCATATCTTTATATTTTTTGCATTTGTAAGTTCATATCTTTATATTTTTTTGCAACAACTCTCTGTACTTACCCTCAGAATTATGCCAAGAATTTAACCTTAAAAATGTCTCAAGAATTCTCACAAATATTCCTTCCAAATGTCCTTAAGAGGATTCAAAATAAACCCATCATTTATGCCCTACTGGGTGTCTTATTAGGACATCATTGTTCAACTTTAAATTCTTGGATTAGCTTCACGAATTAGGCTCCAAATGCTTGCTTCATCCACAGACCAGTCAATTACCTTTCATAAATATTGTGTTTGAGCATTGGAGCTCAATGTGCACAGATTTATACCTTCAGTCACTAAGATGTTCTCCAACAAAGTTTGCATTATTGTGTTTGCGTTATTGTGTTTCTTACCTAGAACATATGAATGGCTATCAAATCCAGTGAACAAGTTGATTTTCAAGATTTATGTCTGCTTTGTTTGAGCATTGGAGCTCAATGTGCATAGATTTATACCTTCAATCACTGAGATGTTCTCCAACAAAGTTTGTGTTATTGTGTTTCTTACCTAGAACATATGAATAGCTATCAAATCCAGTTAACAAGTTGATTTTCAAGATTTATGTCTGCTAACGTGTGTTTCTTACCTAGAACATATGAATGGCTGTGAAATCCAGTTAACAAGTTGATTTTCAAGATTTATGTCTGCTAAGGTTTGAACCTAGGTCTGATCATGACAACATCCCATCTTAATCATTAGACTACAACTGTAATTAATTGAGAATAGAAACAAATAGGGCCTTCAAATGACAAATGAGCACCATAATTATGATATAATATATTAGATGGCTATGATAAAAAAAGATGTCCAGGTCTACTTTTGAGGGAGGCACATGAGGCCCAACAAAACAGAATCTGCGGAAAATAAGAAAGAATCCCATGATCGTCATCACAACTCTGCCTCCGCCTCTCTCAGTATTCGGTCATATGTTATAGTGCCTTCAAATGACAAATGAGTACCATAATTACGATATAATATATTAGATGGCTATGATAAAAAAAATGTCTAGGTCTACTTTTGAGGGAGATCTCCACCTCGTTATGTGATTGGGGTTGTTGACTTCGCCTGGTTGTGTGATTAGGCTAGCTTGTTGACTTCACCTTTAGTAATGTTGCTAAAGGATTGTGGCCAAGGCTAGGTACAATACAAAGTGATTTTGAGTGTTTGAATGCCCCACTATTTCTCAAACCAAAAGTAAAACAGGCAGTCGTTTCAAAACTCACACATCTTAGCAAACAAAAAAGATAAAATCCAATAAATAACTTTTTTATAATTACCATTTTATTTTATTAGTGTGAAAACATGACATTTCTATTACCCAATAATTATAGATAATCTAACCTATTTAATATATTTTATTATATTATATTAAACTTATTGATTAACTATCTTTTTAATAGGCATTATACATAATTAATTCAAAACTCACACATCTTAGTAAACAAAAAAGATAAAATCAAAGAAATATTTTTTTATAATTATTATTTAATTTTATGGGTGTGAAAACATGACATTTTTATTATCAAATAATTATAGATAATCTAACCTACTTAATATCTTTTATTATATACTGATTAACTATATTTTTAATAGGCATTACACATAATTAATTAATCAACTTTCTTTATTCTCTTTCTTTTACTAAATTTTTAATGGTAAATAAAATGTTATAGGGCCTTCAAATGACAAATGAGCACCATAATTATGATATAATATATTAGATGGCTATGATAAAAAAAATGTCCAGGTCTACTTTTGAGGGAGATCTCCGCCTCTTTCTCTGATTGGGGTTGTTGACTTCGCCTCATTCTATGATTGGGGTGGGGTTGTTGACTTTGCCTCATTCTGTGATTGGGGTTGTTGACTTCGTACTGTGATTGCGGTGGGGTTGTTGACGTTGTTGACTTCGTTCTGTGATTGGGGTTGTTGACTTCACCTTATTGACTTTACCTTTAGTAGTGTTGCTAAAGGATTGATTGGAGTTGTTGACTTCGCCTCTTTCTGTGATTGGGGTGGGGTTGTTGACTTTGCCTTGTTTTGTGATTGGGGTTGTTGACTTTGTTCTGTGATTGGGGTTGTTGACTTCGCCTTGTTGACTTCACCTTTAGTAGTGTTGCTAAAGGATTATGTGGCCAAGACTAGATAAGATACAAAGTGATTTTGAGTGTTTTAATGCCCCACTATTTCTCAAACCAAAAGTTAAACAGGTAGTCATTTCAAAACTCACACGTCTTAGTAAACAAAAAAAGATAAAATCCAATAAATAACTTTTTTATAATTACCATTTTATTTTGTTGGTGTGAAAACATGACATTTCTATTATCCAATAATTATAGATAATCTAACTTATTTAATATATTTTATTATATTATATTAAACTTATTGATTAACTATCTTTTTAATAGGCATTATACATAATTAATTCAAAACTCACACATCTTAGTAAACAAAAAAAATAAAAACCAATAAATAATTTTTTTATAATTACCATTTTATTTTATTAGTGTGAAAACATGACATTTTTTCCTCCACGATTTTTTGTTGGACAACCAACGACCATGCTCTTCCAAGACTTTAAAAGTTAACAACGCTCAAGCTTTCCTTTCGTGGGTTTTTTCTCTCTTCATTACTTCATTAGATTCTCCTGAATCTTTTACCCCTATAACCACCTTAACAACTTTTAATCGTCTAACAAATAGTATCAACGGCGTTTAAAAACGACACAGTTACACATATAACTATCTTAGCTACGTTCAACGTAAGCATAATACCTACTTTGTGATCCGACGGGGCGAAATACTTTAATCGTCTAACAAATAGTATCGACAGCGTTTAAAAGTTCACAATGTCACTCAGCAAAGTTGATTTCAGACGACCGCGTAAATATAAAATTTATTTTAAAATAATAATTTTACAAGTTTAATAATTAAATATGTATATTTAATTTTCAATTTGTTTTAAATTTTGATTATTTTAAAATATCTCCGTCTTTTTGAGTGTGAGTTTCCGAAGTTAATTTTAGTTGGTTATACACTAAAAAAATCGAACTTTGAGAACAGTGATTTTAACAAAAATCATCTTTGAATTTCAGCTATTTTACCAGGAAGTTTTGCCTAAATAGACTACTCTTTTTTACGCAACCGAGGTAGTCATTTACTTGAAAATTGTATAACGTTCTCTTCATGACTCCAAACATCATCCGAGAGAGAAATCCCGGAGTTAAAATAACATTAAAGAACCCAAACGGGCCAGAATGGTCATGAAAGTTGAGATATAGTGTCATATGTGTTGAAATTATAATTTCACCTGCAGCATTTAATTCAGAAAACCACCAGAGTTCCATCGCACCGCTTTTCAAGCAAGGATGGTATTCTCCTGAGGGGCAGCGATTATGTACACCCACTGACGCGTCTCTACAGAAGTTTTGGAAAACAACTTTTCATCCGAGCTTAAACTTCAATAAGTAGAGGTCGTGGGATATTGTTGTCAGCCCTCGGATTAGATCTACAGTTAACAAAGCAGCTGCACATGTTTTTTTGTTGGACCTCCGTAGCAATCGTATGACAGGGTTAATAATAAGGGGAATGTATCGCCATACTGAAACATTTAATGAATTTACCATGGTCAGTGAATGTAGGTAGAATTTAATTTAATTTTTTTTAATTTTCACAGGAGTTTGTTTTAGGATATAGGTAAAACAAAAATTCAAGGCGTGTAATGTTTTTTTGGTTGTGGAATATGTAAAGAAAAAAACGCAGCAGCGTATATGTAATGAAAGAGGGCAAATATGCAATGTGAAGCTCGCCGCAACGAATGTAGAAACGTTTTACAGTAGGTTGAAGTAATTTTTATTTTTGTAGTTGAATATGAAATGTAATGCAGCAGCATAAACATATGTAATTTTACACACAACAGTGTAATATTTTGGACGCAGAAACAGAGCATTTTCAGGAGAAGATAGAGTAATTTTTTTTTTTTTTTGGAACTGCATTTGAAGCAGTCTATAGTTGTAATCCCTCTGAGAGAGGAAGAAATTTGTAATAGCAGTTGTTCTGGTTAATGAATATAAAGCTTTATTGTGCATGTGAAAATCTCTATTCTCCAGCGAACAATTTTTATTTGCTTCCCTGTGTTAAGATCCTGTGCAAAAACATAGCATTGTTCTCTGTTCAGTTTTGTTTGGAATTATCAGAAATTCCCAACAGTGGTATCAGAGCTTGTCCAGGCTCTTTGAAGGTGTCAAAGAAGCTGAAGGAAGGATTTCTTGTTGCAGCAGCTTCTCCAGCAAAGTGAATACTCAGTCAAAAGAATCAAAGGTATTTCTCAAGTTTTTTTTGTGTTGTTGTTGAGAGCAGTCAGTTATTTTTAAATACACAGTCAAGTATTTTGAAGCATAGTTTAGAGTGCAAGAATGGCTGGCTCCAGCGCAAGCATCAACATCAACACTAGCATGGGTATCTGTAATACTCAGCTCCCACAATTTAATGAGAAAAACTATGACTATTGGGCAATAACTATGAAAGCTTTGTTTGCTTCCCAAGACCTATGGGAATTTGTTGAGGACGGTTTTGAAAAACCAGCAGATGAAAATGAGTTTAATAGTTTAACTCAGGCAGAGAAAGAACGGTTGAAGAGCTATAAGAAGAAGGATTCTAAAGCCCTCCTCTTCTTATATCAAGCAGTGCATGAGAGTGTGTTTCCAAGGATAGCAACAGCCAAGACATCCAAAGAAGCATGACAAACTCTCAAGACAGCCTATCAAGGCATGGAGAAAGTGAAGACAGCAAAACTACAATTGTTGAGGAGAGATTTTGAGAATCTCTGCATGAAGGAGTCAGATAGTATTGACTCATTCTTCACACAAGTAACTGGTCTGGTCACACAGATAAGGTCTCATGGAGAGATTCTTGAAGAAAGGAGGATTGTGGAGAAACTATTGAGGGTCCTACCCTCAAAGTTCGATGTAATTGTCACCACCATAGAAGAGACAAAGGATCTCACAAATTTCTCAGTTGATGAACTACATGTATCACTGATAACACATGAGTAGAGATTGAGTAGAAATGAAAACTCATCTCTAGAGCATGATTTTAAGACCCAGATGTCTTTTGGAAGAGGAAGAGGTCAAGGCAGAGGAAACAAGAGAGGAAGAGGCAGAAGCCAAAAGAGAGGTGGAAGAAACAGTCCAGCAAATACTCAAGGAAGAGGCAGCAATCCAAATCAGAACCAAGGCCAGGGCAGCAGCCAACAAAGTGGACAACATCATGCTCAAGGACAAAGGTATAATAAATCTAATGTCCAATGTTATTATTGTAAAAAATATGGGCATTATGCAAATGAATGTAGGAAGAAGCAGCATGATATGAATAATAGATCTAGTGCAAATTTCACTAGAGAAAATATCAGCCAAGATAATTTGTTGTTAGCTTGTAATATGGCTGAAACAAAGAGTGATGATATATGGTTTCTAGACTCCAGTTGCAGTAACCATATGACAAGAAACATAGCCCTGTTTTCTAAGTTAGATCAAAGTGTGAAGTCACAAGTCACACTTGGGACTGATAGTAAAGTTTCTGTTATGGGAAAAGGAGAGGTAAATATCTTAACAAGGAAAGGTGAAAAGAAAACCATAGCAGATGTTTATTATGTTCCTGGAATGAAATGTAACCTCTTGAGTATTGGACAGCTTGTTCAAAAGGGTTACAATGTTTTCTTTGAGAATGATGTATGCACCATCATGGATAGAAACCCAACAAACAATGTATTGTTGAAGTGAAGATGACAAGGAACAGGATGTTCCCTCTCAGGATAAAAGTAGATTTAAAAGATGGAGTAGAAATTGCAGCAGGTACACAAGAGGCTTTCCAAAATGAACCAAAGGATGAAAATTGGTTGTGGCACTTGAGATTTGGACATCTCAACTTTGGAGGTCTTAACTTGTTGAGTAGAAAATGAATGGTAAGATGATTACCATTGATGGAGAAACCAGACAGTCTTTGTGAAGGTTGTATCTTGGGGAAACAACAGAGAAAAAGCTTTCCATAAGGAAAAAGCATAAGGGAAAAATCACCCTTAGAGATTGTCCATTCAGATTTATGTGGACCAATGCAAACTCCATCACTTGTAGGGAGCCTCTATATACTAACATTCATTGATGATTTTACTAGAAAAACTTGGGTTTATTTCCTAAAGAACAAAAGTGAAGCGTTTGAAAAATTTCACAATTTCAAAGTACTTGTAGAAAACCAAAGTGGGCAGCATATCAAAGTTTTAAGAGCTGATAGAGGAGGTGAGTATATCTCCAAAGAATTTCTACGTTTTTGTAGAGAAAATGGAATTCATAAACAGTTTACCACTAGGTACGCTCCGCAACAAAATGGAGTTGCTGAAAGGAAGAATAGGACAATCATGGAAATGGCGAGGAGTATGTTGAAGGCAAAGCATTTGCCAAATGATTGTTGGGCTAAAGTTTTACATTGTGCAGCATACATTTTGAATAGATACGCTACAAAATCAGTCATGAACAGAGTGCCGGAAGAAGCATGGAGTGGGAGAAAGCAAGGAGTCACCCACATGAAAGTTTTTGGATGTGTGGCTTATGCACACATTCTAGATCAGCTAAGGAAGAAGTTGGACAGCAAAGGGGAGAAATGTATTTTCATTGGATACAGTGAGGAATCCAAAGCTTACAGGTTGTATAACCCATCCACCAAGAATTTTTTTGTGAGTAGAGATGTTCAGTTCGTTGAGGAGGAAGCTTGGGATGGAAGCATAGAGAAAACAATGAATGTTAAAATCTCTTTGTCACATGATGAAGATGATGAGGAGATGGTTGAAATACATCCCCAAACAGCAGCGCCAACACAAGGGCAGCAAGAGACACCCTTGAGGAAAAATGAAAGTGCTTCTCCAAGCACACCACAAGGAGGAAATTCAAGTGCTTCTTCAAGCACTTGTACACCAAATGAAAGAGGTAAGAAGTTCAGAAATTTAAGTGACATTTATGA
>APFE030174385.1:1515-22164 GCA_000404065.3 Pinus taeda | reverse complement strand
AAGGATACAAGCAGCAGTATGGGAGAGACTATGAGGAAACTTTCGCACCGGTTGCAAGAATGGAAACCGTGAGAGAAGTGTTGTCCATAGCAGCACAAAACAAGTGGAAAGTTTACCAAATGGATGTGCAGCCAGCATTCCTAAATGGAGTGTTAAAGGAAGAGGTTTACATTGAAAAACCTCTAGGCTATGAAAAGAAAGGCCAAGAACGCAAAGTATGCAGATTGAAGAAAGCTCTTTATGGGCTGAAGCAAGCACCAAGAGAATGGTACAGTAGGATAGATTCCATCTACAAGAAAATGGATTTGAAAAGTGTGAGGGGGAACCCACCCTCTACATCAAAGAAAAGGATGGTAAAATACTAATTGTTGTGTTATATGTTGATGATGTTATTTTCACAGGTAATGATGATTATCTTATTGAAAATTTTAAAACAGTCATGAAAGAAGAATTTGAAATGACTGACATGGGTTTGCTGAGATACTTCTTAGGAATAGAAGTAGAACAAAATGGAAATGGGATTTTTATCTCACAAGAAAAATATGTTAATGAAGTGCTGGAAAGATTTAATATGTAGGAGATCAAGGCAGCAATCACTCCCATAGTGATGGGATTAAAACTCAGCAAAGAGGACAACAACAAGGATTTTGATCCTAGTTTGTACAAGATCATAGTTGGCAGCCTTATGTATTTAACTGCAACTAGGCCGGATATAATGCATGCTGTTAGTTTAATTTCCAGATTCATGGAGAGGCCAAAAGAAGCACATTGGCAGGCAACGAAAAGGATTCTGAGGTATGTTAAAGGTACTAAAAGGTTTGGCATTTTATATACTGCTTCAGAATGTTAAGATTTAATTGGATACACTGATAGTGATTGGACTGGAAGTGTAGATGATCGGAAAAGCACATCTAGTTATGTTTTTCACATGGGTTCAGGAGCTATTTCATATGCTTCTTAAAAACAACCTATTGTAGCGTTGTCTACATCAGAGGCAGAATATGTGGCAGCTACAGCAGCAACATGTCAAGCAGTTTGGATGAGAAGGATGTTAAGGATCTTATGCTAAGAGCAGGAGAAAGGAACTATGTTTTTTGTGACAATAGCTCAGCTATTGCATTATCCAAGAATTGTGTGTTTCATAAGAGAACGAAACACATTGACACAAAGTTTCATTACATCATGGAATTAGTAAACAATGGAGAAATTGTCTTAAAACATTGTAGGACTCAGTAACAGGTTGCAGACATTCTGACCAAGCCATTGGGCTAGAAAAGTTTTGAATTTTTGAGGAAATGTCTGGGTATGACTGATAACCCAGCAGTTGAAATTAAAGGGGAGTGTTGAAATTATAATTTCACCTGCAACATTTAATTCAGAAAACCACCAGAATTCCATCGCACCGCTTTTCACGCAAGGATGGTATTCTCCGGAGGGGCAGCGATTATGTACACCAACTGACGCGTGTTTACAGCAGTTTTGGCAAACAACTTTTCATCGGAGCCTAAACTTCAACAAGTAGAGGCTGTGCGATATTGTTTTCAGCCGTCGGATTAGATCTACGGTTAAGAGAGCAGCTGCACATGTTTCTTTTGTTGGACCTTCATAGCAGCCGTATGATAGGGTTAATAATAAAGGGAATGTATCGCTATGCTGAAACATTTAATGAATTTACCATGGTCAGTAAATGTAGGTATAATTTAATTTAATTTTTTTTAATTCTCATGGGAGTTTGTTTTAGGATATAGGTAAAACAAAAAGTCAAGGCGTGTAATGTTTTTTTTGGTTCTGGAATATGTAAAGAAAAAAAAGCAGCAACGTATATGTAATGAAAGAGGGCAAATATGCAATGTGAAGCTCGCCGCAGCGAATGTAAGAAAAGTTTTACAGCAGGTTGAAGTAATTTTTATTTTTGTAGTTGAATATGAAATGTAATGCAACAGCATAAACATATGTAATTTTACACACAGCAGTGTAATATTTTGCAAGCAGAAACAGAGTATTTTCAGGAGAAGACAGAGTAATTTTTTTTTTTTTTGTTTTGGAACTGCATTTGAAGCAGTCTATGGTTGTAATCCCTCTGAGAGAGGAAGAAATTTGTAACAACAGTTATTCTGGCTAATGAATACAAAGCTTTATTGTGCATGTGAAAATATTTGTTCTCCAGCAAACAATTTTTATTTGCTTCCCTGTGTTAAGATCCTGTGTAAAAACATAGCATTGTTCTCTGTTCAGTTTTGTTTGGAATTATTAGAAATTCCGAACAATATGGTGACCTTAATTGTACGGAAGAAAAAGATCAACAAATTGTTCAGATGAATAACAAATCAACAATGATGTTCGTTAACATCTCTAAGTCTATGATGCAATTGACATTCTTAACAAGTCTGTTAGATAAGCATCAGGGCTCTTACAAAAGCTATTAGAACAATAGATAGAGAAGGGGTTTAATTTGGATAGTGTCATCTAAAAAGTTTTATCCTATACCAAGCTTTTTTTGTTCGGATCACTTAACTTGCTCACAAGCAAGTCATGGACGGAAAATTAAAACAAAATAGCAGCAAAAGCTCTATTTCTGTACATTTCTTTTTCTTGTGTAGATTTATGAATATGATATTCAATTAATATGTCGTAGCAAGTGGAGCAGGACCTTTCCCCTTCGAAGATTTGAAAGGTCTACCCACTCCGACATAGCCTTCAATCAAATGGAGATAAACCACTAAATTGTGGGCGTACGCAGGATCAAGATTGTGGATGTCATTGTTATCCAAAATAATCTTTACACCCACGTCAAAATATGTCCAGGGAAGCCAATCCAACAGTTTTGTTAACCATCTCCATGAATTCTCGTTGAAAACAAATCCAGGAATTTTGGGAACAATGTCCCTCTTATTCACCAATTGCAACACTTTCACTCCTAGCTCCTCCATTCACAAGGCAAGTGCTCTATTCCCTACACGCGGACTCCCGAATGCAAACACAGTCATTGGTAAGAGCCGTTCCAGAAAGTTTGAGTTGAGAATTTTTTTAATGTCATATGAACTTAATGTTGCCAGGGCAGCTCTCAAGCTGTGTCCAGTCAAAGTTACGCTCAAACTTTCATCCTTAAATTTATCCACCAGTCTGAGAATCTCAGAAATAACAGTATCTCTGGCACATCTTGAGTCTTCTCCTTTAGAGATGTAGCAGCTTAAAAATCCTTTCTCTACTCGGACACCCTTATCACTTAAACTAGTTGTACTTGATAATCAGTGCCCCAGGACTTTGTTCCTCAAATGAGAAGTAGTTGGAAATCTAGCTTAAAACGACTAAAAGATAACCGAGCAGGAACTAAAATATATTTAACATTCTGTATCCATTCTTGGCGTGTTTCAGTTCCTAGAACTTCCTTGGAGTGATAGTAATGAACCCAAAATGATACAGTTACCCCTGTAACCACCTTAACAACTTTTAATCATCTAACAAATAGTATCAAAGGCATTTAAAAACGACACAGTTACACATATAACTACCTTAGCTACGTTCAACGTAAGCGTAATACCTACTTTGTGATCCGATGGGGCAAAATACTTTAATCATCTAACAAATAGTATCAACCGCGTTTAAAAGCACATGGTGCCATTTAGTAAAGTTGATTTTAGAGGGAAAAAGGCGTAAATAAAAATAATTACAAAGTTTCATTAACTAAACTCGTCATTTAAATATCTTTATTATTATTTTAAATTAATTAAAATATTGTATAATTTTATATTTTATTTTAAATTTAAAGTTTAATTAATTAAATTTAATTTTTTTATAAATTTAATAAAAATACGTTCTAATTTTCCATAGCCATTATCAATTAAACTACTCTAAAGAAATAAATTAAAATTAATTAGACCGATAGGCCTTCCTATGCATCAAAAATCGTCAACACTTTTACCCTGCTCCGTTCGATTAGGTGAGACACTTTCAACCATTGATTTGAAGTGTCACTGTTTTTTCCAAATATTGGTTGAGCTGCCTTCTTTTCACTTCCGAGTTTTGCTGATATTTTTATTGCTTTTTCCCATTCTTTTATGTCACTCTTGAAAATATTTTTACTACTTTTTCCCATTCTTTTACCATTATCTTGTATTCGTCTCCATCCTCACTAAGATTTAATGAAAAATCGTTAGGGATCCCAATTCCTCTCTCGGCTTTAATGAAATCTTGTTCGGTGGCCGGTTTTATGCAGCGTCTAGTTTTCGCCACCATAATTTATAGAATATGTCATTGATGGCGCCTGTGCAAAGGCTCTCAGGAATGCAAAGGCAGGTTTTGAGTTTATACAGAGGATTCTTGTGAGCAGCCCAATCCAAAGAAATTTGTCAAAACTAGAACCACCATCTGAAAGCCCCAAATGGGAAAGAATGATTTCTCAATGAGATAAATATGCTCTAATGTCAAACCAAGGGAGAGGGTTGTATTTTAGGCGGAAATTTCAATTTGATTCAGATCCTAGAGGAGAAGAAAGGTGGGATCTGACGCTCGTATCCTGCATCATTCATTTTTCAAGACTTGATCTAGGATTTAAAACTTGTAGAGGTTGATACAATGAATGGAAAGCACACTTGAAATAACCAGATAGGAGTTAAACACTAGATTGCTTGCAGGCTAGGTCATTTCCTCCTTATTGAAGACTTGTTGGAATGCAATATCTTCATGGAAACAATGAATCTTCCATGCATGGGTCCGTATCGTTGGCCAATCCATCTAGTCATTGATTTGAAAACACTCCACCATAACCGCCCATTCCACTTTGAAAGATTTTGGGTTCAACACCTTATCTTTTTGGTGAAACTTAAGGGTTGGTGGAAGGAGATCGAGGTTACAGGTAGTTCTCTAATGCATACAATGCAGTTAACGTTAAAGGAACTGAAACTAAGAATCAAGTAGTGGAACAAGTTAGAATTTGAACATATCTTCCAAGAGAAACAAAGGTTGGAGGAGCAGATGGAAGCTCTACAAACTTGCATAATTCAGGAAGGTCATAATGAACAGTTGGTGGCCGAGGAAGGCTACCAAGCTTTATTGGTCTACTGGCTGCAAGCATTACTGATCTACGAGCTTTCAAGGTTACCAGATCCAAAATCCATGTATAAAGACTTAGTGGGTCTCTTTTGATAGTTTCTATGGAAAGGAGTGCAACAAGATAGAAAATGGACATTGGTCGCCTCGGACAAAGTGTGCTGGCCGAAATGAAGTGGGGGCCTAGCAATGAGAGATCTGGTATGTTGGAAAAATCACCGCACCTCTATAGAATCCATAATTTCCACCCTGGGGATCATAGTTACTAGTTTGTAATGTTTACCAACACCTATGGGTTTTGGTGTAACGAAAAACCTCCACATGGTTTCAGAGCCCACAGGTTGCTAGATAAAAGGCGCACCAGTACTTTATTTTGCAAGTATTACAACTTGGAAATCGAAGATTGACAGAAAAATGGAGTTTCCAAAAGCATCGATCCTAACACCATACAACTATCACGAATGGAAGGACCAAATGGCTTGATACCTTCATCATAAAGGGTTGTACAGGATTACCATGGCTACAGAAGTGGAACCCACTTCAGCCATAGAGAAATCCCAAGTACCTCAACCGTATGGATGAGGCCCACAGATCCATATGCATGTGCATCTCTCTAGAGTTGTAGTTTCATCTATCTACCTGCAATACTCCCAATGAGATTTGGAAAAAGGTTGAATATTTCTATGGGAAATAGGATGAGATGAAAGGACATCTGCGCGAAGTGGAGCTGTTGTCATTGGATCCACGAAACTATGACAGAATTCAAGACTTCTTCACTAAATATAATGATCTATTGCTACAACTCAAGGGTTGTGGAATTGACAAATCCAAGGAGGAGAGTCACCAAGTTCTCTCTATTATGTCAAAACTTGGATCGGAATACTCTGTCTTTGTGTCTACATTTCATTCAGTAAGGCTTGCAACAGGTAAATCCTACACTATGCCTTCTCTCAAAGAATTTATGGAGTTCCTTATTTTTGAGCAAGATAAACTCATTGGCATGGGGAAAATCAAACCTTCAAAAGCGCATGCACTTGCTGTGCATGATGGCAGCCACAATAAAAATCACAGATATGATTCAAATCAGAAAAATTAGCGGCAAAAAGACAAGGGAAAAGCACATTCCAATCTAAAGAAGAAAGGGTACACCAAGCCCTTCAATGACTCCTCTAGCTCGAGAAATGAGAAAGGGAAGAAAGGAAGCAGATGCACCTACTATCAAAGAGGATTCCATCCAGAATGCTCTTGCATGAAGAAACAAATTAACCAAATGGCAGAAATCCTTCAGAAGCACAACCTTGGGGACCACATCCCTCAGAGAGCTAAGAATAAAATTGAGGATCCGCCACACGGGAAAGGTAACAATTTTCATGCTTTAGTTGCAATTAATTCTTCCCCTAATGCATGGATTATCGATTTTGGTGCATCACATCATATGGCTGCTGCAAAGGAAGTCTATTCCTCTTTGGATGCATGAAAAGGACCTCCCATCCTCATGGGAGATGACTCACCTATTGAGGTCACCGGAAAAGGTAGAGTGGAACTTTTACACGGAAGCTTTGAAGATGTGCTTCATGTTCCAAAACTTTCGGTAAACCTGCTTTCAATTTATCATATCACTCATTCTGGCACCAGAAAGAGAGTGGAATTCACTCCAAATACAGTGAATATATGATCTACATTGCAGCTGCAAAATTTCAACTGGTGAGGTAAACAATGGAGCCAGATTGTATACATTTTCTGAATTTATTGAATCTGAATCCTCCTTATTGCTTACACATGCTGATGATAGTAGTAGGCTTTGGCACAAGAGGTTTGGTCACTTAAATTATAGGTATATGCAGCAACTAAGCAAGAATGAGATGGTGGAAGGCTTGCCAAATATCAGTGTCTCCAAAGGAGTTTGTGAAGGGTGTGTCCTTGGAAAACATCCCAGAGAAAAGTTTTACACCGGCAAGACTCACAGAGCATCCTCTCCTCTAGATCTGATCCATAGTGATCTCATGGGCCCTTTTCCTCATCCTTCCATCAACAAAGCAAGGTATGTGCTTACATTTATTGATGATTTCTCACAATATACTTGGGTGTATCTTCTCAGGAACAAATTTGAAGTTTTTGCGCACTTTGAAGATTTCAAAGCACTAGTTAAGACACAGTCAGAGAGAAAGATCAAAGCCCTCTATACAGACAATGGGGGGGAATATGTTAACGCAGCACTTTAGAACCTTTGCCTTCAGTCCGGCATACAGTTGCAGTACATAGTTCCATACACTCCACAGCAGAACAGAGTTGCTGAGAGAAAGAACCGATCTCTCAAAGAGATGGTTTCCTGCATGTTGCATGCTAAGTCACTGCCTCATAAGCTATGGGCTGAAGCACTTAATTGTGCTAACTACATCCAGAATAGATCTCCTCATAGGTCTGTCAAGGATCAGACCCCCTTTGAGGCTTGGAGCAACACTAAACCAGAGGTCACCCACTTCTGTGTTTTCGGCTCCCGAGCATGGGCCAGGATACCCTCTAAAAAGAGGAAAGCTCTTGATCCACAGAGCATTGAGTGCATCTTTGTTGGATACCCTAATGGTGTGAAGGGATACCGGCTCCTGATTTCCTCTATGGACAAGCTCATCATTGAGCGAAGTGTCAAATTTGAGGAAAGTCTCTTGCATGCACCTCAATTTACGCATGCAGACACCTTTTATCTACCTCATGTCTGAGATCATGACTCAGTACACTTAGATGCAGATACAGAGCATGCAAATGCTGAGGTAGAGCATGCAGATGCAGAGACAGAGTCTTCAGATACAAATCTAGTGCATGCAAATGATGATCCACATCTAAGTCCAGATCGGGCTTCCAGTAGTGAATCATATTCCCTTGTCATAAATCAGAGAACAAGGAGCTTACGTGAGATATATGCACAAGACCACCCAGCTACTAGAAATGGTCTTGTGGAGGATAATTCTGATCTGCAGAGGACTAGCTTAGAGTTTATTGAGCCTCCTCTTATCCTCATTGCCACTGAACCATCACCATCCTAGCATTTTCATTTGGTTCAGTCTTCTGATCCACAGTCTTATGCTAAGGTTGTTGGGCATCCATCTTGGGAGTCCGCCATGGAGGAGGAGTATAACTCCCTCCTCGAGAACCAGACCTGGGATCTGGTCCCTCTTACTTCAGGAAGGAAACTTGTCCGATGCAAATGGGTCTACAGGACCAAGAGTGTTACAGATGGGCAAATCACCAGATGGATAGCGAGGCTAGTAGCTAAAGGCTTCCAACAAGTGCATGGCATTGATTATGACAAGACCTTTGCTACAGTAGCAAATATGGATTCCATACACCTTACACTTGCCATTGCAGCTGCCCAGGGATGGGAAGTACATCAAATGGATGTGAAGAATGCCTTTCTTCATGGAGACCTATCAGAGGAGATGTACATGAAGCAGCCACATGGTTTCATTCAAGATTCATCTTTGGTCTGCAGATTGAAGAAATCCCTCTACAGCCTTAAGTAGGACCCGAGAGCTTGGTATGCGAAGATGGATTCTTTTCTCTTATCACAAAACTCTGAAAGATGTAAGTCTGATCCGAATGTTTACATGCTTAGGACACATGATTCTCTTCTTATCTTAGTTTTGTATGTGGATGATCTCCTGATCACTGGCAGATCGGCTTCAGCCATTGCTACAGTCAAGAGGGTCTTGCATGATAGGTTCTTGATGACGGACATGGGTCCATTACACTTCTTTCTTGGTCTTGAGATTAGCCAGGATGCCACAGGCATCAAACTCTCTCAGGCTAAGTATGCACGAGATATCCTCGAGAGATTTCGCATGACTGACTGCAAGCTAGCACCGACTCCTTTTCTGTCTGGGGTCCACCTTGAGGATGGAGGTGACACTCCATTAGTTGACAACACTCTCTACCGACAGCTAGTGGGGAGCTTATTGTACCTCACCCACTCCAGACCATATCTCTCATATGTAGTAGGGGAAGTTTCCAGATACATGCAGGAGCCGCATGAGCTACACTGGAATGCTACCAAGCGCATCCTCCAATATGTGCAGGGCACCATCACCTTCGGGATTCACTATGCAGCAAGCACTGCATTGAATCTCCTTGGCTTCATAGATTCTGATTGGGCGGGAGATAGCATTGATCGCAAGTCCACCTCCGGATATTCACTCAGTCTAGGATCTAGCCCTATCTGTTGGTCTAGCAAGAAGCAGGTTGCTATTGCTCTCTCTTCAGCTGAGGCCGAGTACAGAGGAGTAGTCAACATCATCATTCAGGCTCTGTGGCTATAGCACTTCCTCATTGAGTTGGGCGTCTAGTTCCACCAACCAATTGTCATATGGTGTGACAACCAGAGCACTCTCAAATTTTTCAGGGATCCAGTACAGTGGCAGTGGACGAAGCACATAGAGATCCATATGCACTACATCAGAGACTTAGTACATGATCAGGTCATTGGTTTGCAATTCTGTCCTTCAGCAGAACACACTACAGACATCTTCACCAACACATTCATTGAGTAGAAGTTTCGCTCTGCCCGATCGTCTTGGAGTGAAGGACACAGTTGCTTACCAACTGTATTTTCTTCCTCTTTTCTTTTGATTACATTGTATTTTGAGGGAGGGATTTTTCCCACGAGGTTTTCCCTCTTTCCTCAATTTTAGTACAAGTTGCACTGTATTTTGGGTGACCTTTGGCTTTAGTTTCCACGGCCCATTTTCTATTTTTCCCCATAGTGGTGTTCAGGGGGGGTGTTGGAACTACTACACACCTACATGCGGACTCTTAGTTAGAGCATGGGACTACATGCAAGATTCCTTCTGCATGATTTTACTCCTTTGATTTCTCCTTCTTTCACTCCGCAACTGGATAGTTCTCTCTGGAACTTGTTGTAGGTGTTGAGTCTTCTCATTGATCACCACTATAGTGCATTACCTTGGGATCTTCACCCAGTAATGCTATATCATGAGCATTGTAACCTATTTTCTAATGAATCATTCTTTTGTTCTTTCGATTTTCTTTTACTCTTTTTGCTCTGCAAAGTTGTGTGTTCAACCTTTACTAGCTAGATCCATCTGTGCAAGTTTTCTAACACATTTACATGGTATCGGAGCTTGGACCCAAGTTCGATTCCCCCGAGTTGCATTTGAGGGGGGGTGTTGGAAGAATCACCACACCTCTATGGAATCCGTAATTTCCACCCTGGGGATCCTAGTTACTGGTTTGGAATGTTTACCAACACCAACGGGTTTTGGTGTAACGACAAACCTCCACATGGTATCAGAGCTTCGACCCAGGTTCGATTCCCTCGAGTTGCGTTTAAGGGGGGCATTGGGAAAATCACCGCACCTCTATAGAATCCATAATTTCCACCTTGGGTGTAACGCCCTGCAGTTGAATCACCAACTAGGCGCGCCCTCCCACCGTAAGATGTGACCAATCTCATGAATTATAGGAAGGAGTGGCCAAGGATGGAGCACTATACATTATGCGTAGGCAAGGTTGGCATTCCTTGTTTATAAGGGCGAGTTGGGAGCTCGTCTTACAAACCGAACAAAGGGAAAAGGCAAATATGGAGCAAGTTGGGGGGGCAATCCCGCACCATGGGCGGGCTGACCCACATGAAACATTGCATTATTTGATGGCATGCGCGGTTGGAGACATAATTGGAGAGTCGGCCAAGGGCGTAGCTCTCCGTGGAGGTATCGTATATATGCGAGGTGAAGACTTGACATTTCACCATCGCACTTGGGATCGGTCGAGCAAGATAAAGGTGCGAAGAAAGGAGTAGAGCCGCAGTAAGGGCAGCGCTAATGCGCCCGCCCGCCAAGTCTTAAATGGAGGTTGAGGTTGTAAGTTGGGCGGTGGGTCATGCACGGGTGCGCCCGCCCGACTTGACAATAGAACCCGGTTGTATATTCGGTTGAAGGGTGAGACCACCATGCGGTCGTGCACGGGTGGGCACCCGACTTGTAACGTCGGTGGAGCCAAGCTCTCGGTCACTTGTAAAAATTCTTCATATATAATAAAAGAATTCTCTTTGCATATGAATGTGTTTATGCTGCTGTTCTATGATGTTTTAATATTAATGGATTCCGCACATTAATATGTTATTCATGGGTTAATGATGAATGTTAAGGCATAGTTCGTAAAGTAAGCTAACAATGAAAGATGTTAATTACTTAGGCGGTGCTGCACCCGGCCAATTTAACGAAAAAAGAATTGGGGGCGTGACAGGTGGTATTGGAGCCAGGTTCACAGATGGTGAAGCCATTGCTTGATGAACGCAGAGAACAAACATGTATGCAGGGAAAAGTTATGGAGAAATCATGGATGAACAGTCTTTGTTTCGTGGACTTGATGGTTCATGGCAAGACCATTCAAGCTCTGGTGGACACGAGGGCCACTCATAACTTCATGATGACACGGTTGGCAAAAGAGGTTGGATTGATAATCTTCCCCTAAAATGTGGAAGTCAAGGTAGTGAACTCTAGAGCTAAAGTGGCAGGTTTGGCACACGAAGTGCCTGTGCAGATAAAAGACTGGAAGGGTCAGTTGGACTTCATAGCGATGGAGATGAATGACTTTGATATGATACTCGGACAAGATTTCTTGAAGGGCAATAGGGCTATTGTTGTTCCCTTCTATGATGAGATGGTGTTAGTTGGACAGTCACAAATTTGGACTTTGCCCACTCATAGGCAAAGGAGGGAAGTCAAGGTGCAACATGTTTCTGCACTGAGTTTGGAGAAGGCTATGAAGGAATCAGATATGGAGACATATGCGGTGATGTTCAAGGGAGTCGAAGGTGATGGAGTGGGGACGCCTGTTCCAATCGAGATTTCTGAGTTATTGGCCAAATATGTGGATTTGATGCCTGATGAGCTACCAAAGAAACTTCCACCAAGGCGTGCAGTAGACCATAACATTGAGCTTGAGCCAGGAAAGCAACCCCCGACTAAAGCACCTTATCGGTTGTCAGGATCTGAGTTGGAGGAATTGAAACGACAGCTAAAGGAGTTAGCTGATGCAGGTTTCATTAGACCTTCAAGGTCCCCTTATGGAGCTCCGACATTGTTCCAGCAGAAGAAGGATTTGAATGAGCTACGGATGTGCTGTGATTACCATGCATTGAACAAGCAGACGGTAAGGAACAGTATCCTTTGCCATTGGCTGCTGATTGCTTTGACAAGCTTGCAAAAGCCCGAGTGTTTTTCAAGCTAGACTTGAGGGATGGGTATTATCAGGTGCGGATAGCTGAAGGAGATGAGAAGAAGACCGCGATAGTAACAAGGTATGGTAGCTTTGAGTTCCTTGTTATGCCATTCGGGTTGTGTAATGCTCCTGCTACATTTTGCACTTTGATGAATGATGTCCTACGACCATACTTGGATTCGTTCGTAGTAGTGTACTTGGACGATATAGTGGTGTACAGTGACAACATGGAGGATCATAAGAAGCACTTGCGATGGTGTTCGAGGAACTGAGGGCAAATCAGTTGTTCTTGAAGAAGTCTAAGTGTGCGTTCGCTCAGACCGAGATTCCGTTCCTTGGGCATATTGTTGGTCAAGGTTACATACAGATGGTGCCGAGCAGAGTGAGGCAATCGAGGACTGGGTTGAACCGAAGAATGTCCATGAGATAAGGGTGTTTTTGGGCATGACCAACTACCAACGAAAGTTTGAAGAGGGGTACTCCAAGGTGACATCATCACTGACAGACCTACTGAACAAAGACAAGAGGTGGAATTGGACGGATAAATGTCAGAAGGCATTTGATGACTATAAGAGGAGGATGGTTACAACACTGATACTGAAGTTGCCTGACTTCGAGAGACCATTTGAGGTACACACTGATGCTTTGGATTTTGCCATAGGAGGAGTTCTTATGCAGGATGGGCATCTGGTGGCGTATGGGAGTCGGAAGTTGCAGGATAGAGAACGAAGGTATCTGGTTCATGAGAAGGAGATGACTGCAATCATTCACTATCTTCATGTGTGGAGGAATTACCTGATTGGGAATCTGTTTGTTGTCAAGACTGACAACGTTGCAGCAAGTTATTTTGCATCACAACCGAAGCTTTCTGCGAAGCAAGCTCGTTGGTGGGACTTCTTGGCAGAATTCGACATGACTATCGAGTATAGACCGGGAAGGCACAATGCGGTAGCAGATGCCCTTAGCAGGAAGGGACAACTTGCAACATTGGAGGGTGAAGACCAGGTAGAGAGGAGTAGGATTCAAATTCAGATGTCAGAAGAGATGCAGAATAAGCTCAAGGAAAGTGTTGAAACCGATACTTTGGAATATAATGAAGCAGATAAAGGAAGGGAAGACACGAAAGTTCTTTCTACGGGACGAGTTCTTGTTCTTTGGAAACCGACTCTATGTTCCAAAGTCACTGGACTCAGGAGGCACCTTTTGAAGGAGTGCCACGACTCACCATGGGCTGGCCACCCAGGGCAGCATCGTTCTTTGGCATTGTTGGAGAGAGGATTCTTTTGGGAGAAGATGCGAGAGGATGTAGAGGAGTATGTACATACGTGCATCATTTGTCAGCAGGACAAATTGGATAATCAGAGACAAGGAGGACTGTTGCAGCCTTTACCGATTCCTGAGAGGCCATGGATGAGTGTCTCGATGGACTTCATTACTTAGTTGCCACAGGTTCAGGGGTATAATGGGATTATGGTCGTGGTTGATCGTTTTTCCAAGTATGCTGTCTTTGTTCCTACAAAGATGTCGTGTGGAGTCGAGCGGACTGCGGAGTTGTTCTTTAAGAACATAGTGAAGTATTTGGGGATGCCATTAAGCATCATGTCTGATAGAGATCCGTGTTTTACAGGCAGATTTTGGACCACATTGTTCAAGTTAGTCGGGATAGAGTTGTTGATGAGTTCGAGTTACCATCCACAGACAGATGGACAGACTGAGAGGATCAACGCATTGCTGGAGGATTACTTGACACATTATGTGACGGCTGATCAGAAGAATTGACCCGAACTCTTGGATATTGCTCAGTTCAGCTACAATATTCAAAAGAGTTCTGCGACGGGGTATAGTCCATTTGAGTTGGTGAATGGACAAATGTTGGTTGCACCGCATACTATAGTGACAGGAGGTTTTTTGAGGAGTCCTCATGCGAAGAAGTTCATGAAGGCTTGGGAGGAGACCTTGGAGTTGGTACGGTTGCACTTGCACGAAGCTGCAAGGAGAATGAAGAAATGGGTTGATCGAGGAAGACGGGATGTGCACTTCAGTGTGGGAGATATGGTGTTTCTCAGGATTACCGGGGAGCAGTTTCAACCAGCCAAGGGGATTGCAAGCA
This sequence comes from Pinus taeda, assembly GCA_000404065.3. Classification (NCBI taxonomy): domain Eukaryota; kingdom Viridiplantae; phylum Streptophyta; class Pinopsida; order Pinales; family Pinaceae; genus Pinus; species Pinus taeda. The sequence continues at coordinate 7,772 of APFE030174385.1, read as the reverse complement.
AACTGACATGGAAATATGAGGGACCATTTCGAGTGAAGAAGAGAGTGGGGGAAGTTTCTTACGAGCTGGAGCTTCCACACGATATGCACATGAAGCATCCAATTTTTCACATGAGTCAGTTGAAGAGATGCAGACTTGATGCTGATCATCCAGAGAGCCCTGAATGGCCGAGAGGACTAGCCGGGATTGTGGACAAGCCAGGATTGGAGTTGGATAAGATTTTGAGCTACATAACTACAGGGATTGGTTGCCACATGAAACGGGAGTATCTTTTTAGATGGAAGAATGCACCGGAGGAAGAAAGCTAGGAATCGGAGGACTCACTTTGGAGATGGAAGAAGAAGATTGCGAAGTATGAATGGAAGAAACTGAGGCAGTCAGGATTGTCGAGGGCGACAATGATTTAGAGTGGGGGAGGATGTAACGCCCTGCAGTTGAATCACCAACCAGGTGCACCCTCCCACCATGCAATGTGACCAAACTCATGAATTAGACGAAGGAGCGACCAAGGATGGAGCGCTATACATTATGTGCAGGCAAGGTTGCCGTTCCTTGTTTATAAGGGTGATTTGGGAGCTCATCTTATAAACCGACCAAAGGGCGAAGACAAATATGGAGCAAGTTGGGGGGGCGGTCCCGCACCATGGGCGGGTCGACCCACATGAAACATTGCATTATTTGATGGCGTGCGCGGTTGGAGACATAATTGGAGAGTCGACCAAGTGCGTAGCTCTCCGCGGAGGTATCGTATATATGCGAGGTGAAGACTTGACATTTCACCATCACACTTGGGATCGGTCGAGCAAGATAAAGGTGCCAAGAAAGGAGTAGAGCCGCAGCAAGGGCAGCGATAATGCGCCCACCCGCCGAGCAAGCTACACGGGTCTTTGCATGAGTTTAAGGTTCGGTTGAAGTGTGGGTGAAAGGCATGTAAGAGCGCCTGCCCGCCAAGTCTTAAACGGAGGTTGAGGTTGTAAGTTGGGCGGTGGGTCGTGCACGGGCGCGCTCGCCCGGCTTGACAATAGAACCTGGTTGTATATTCGGTTGAAGGGTGAGACCACCGTGCGGTCGTGCACGGGTGGGCACCGATTTTGTAACGCCGGTGGAGCCAAGCTCCCGGTCACTTGTAAAAATTCTTCATATATAATAAAATAATTCTCTTTGCATATGAATGTGTTTATGCTATTATTCTATGATATTTTAATATTAATGGATTTTGCACATTAATATGTTATTCATGGGTTAATGATGAATGTTAAGGCGTAGTTCGTAAAGTAAGCTAACAATGAAAGATGTTAATTACTTAAGCGGTGCCGAACTTGACTAATTTAATGAAAAAAGAATTGGGGGCATGACACTGGGGATCCTAGTTACTGGTTTGTAACATTTACCAACACCTGCGGGTTTTGGTGTAACGGCAAACCTCCGCATAGTTACTGGTTTGTAACGTTTACCAACACCTGCGGGTTTTGGTGTAACGGCAAACCTCCACATGGTATTCACCGTGAATGCACCAAGCCAGGATTTTTCACGAGTGCCGGTCTTCGATGATGTTGCTTCTCCTTGACAATCATATAGAAAGTAATTATTGGTTAGGTTAGGGACCGGAGCAATAGCCCTTTGCTCGACTATGTTTCATTTGTAAATTAGGAGGACCTGGCATCGTCAATGGCTGCACATGCACATGCCTTTCTGAATTTAAAATTTGATTCCCTTGGTGATAAATTCCAGTTCCCTTGGAATTTCATGTACCCGCCAGTCCAAGGAACGAGCGAAGAACCTTCGAAGTATACCAGAAGTATAGCAAGTTACAGGTGTGGAATTTCAGCTTTACCTTTCCGTCAAACGAAAATTTGTTGATCGTCAAGTATCTCTTTTATTATATACAAATTTTATGCAAGAGTGGGTGGATGCCGTATTTTGGAATATGTGGTTCATCATTTCAATTTTGTTTAAAAAACTTAGCTGGTTGGTCAAGATATCACATCTATCTAATAAAAAATATTCCCTTTATTTTACATCTAATACTCTTTTTCTTTATTTTACATTGAGGATTGAGATTTATTTAGAATCTTAATCTCCTGAGCATTCTCATTTTAAATTTAATAAATTTAAGTTAATGATCAGTGACATTCTCTCTTCTTTAAGAAAAACACTGTATGGATAGCCGAGCTGAAGATTGCATTGATAGGCACCCTCTTATGCCAAATGGTTTTATGGGGTGTGTAAAAAGGTATATATCTACACAGATGTAACACTGTTAATGATTTAATGAGGTTCAGTTGAGTGTTTAATGCTGGTCTCAATTCATAATTCATACATGAAATAATTTGAGTGTGAATTAGATGTTGAGTGTGAATTAGATATTTAAATTTTATATTTTTTAAAATATTTTAATAATTAGATAAATAAATTATTTGAATTTTTTTTAACTTAATTTTTTTTTGATACAATTTCATATATATTTATATATAGAAAAAAAAATATGATGTTAAATTTCTTTGGTTATATATATTTTAATTAGCATTAAAAATACAATTTAAACAATGAAAAATAACACATTGTATTTTGTGCTTTAAAAAAGTTCCATGGGAACAAATTTGATCCTTCTAGGCCCATGTTAGATCCATACTTAAGATAGATTTATGCCCGTTAATTTTGATATTTATAATCATTTTGGTATTTGTAATTTTAAGACTTTCGATTGTTGTTCTTCCACTTGTTTCCCACACTCCCTTTAACATAAAAAAAACATGTTTATACTATTTTCATAGATAATCAAATATATATATATATATATAGCTAATTAATATAGTTTCAAGATAATTCAATTAAAGTTTTAATATAATATACTTTGATCAATAGTCATTACATATATAATGGAGAGTGTCAACCATCTCTCTGATCGGCTCTGGATGCAGACGACGCTAGGGTTCGATCGTTAATCCCTGAACATCTCTCCCAATGCATTCGCGCCCCCGCCTCACTGCTCCTTTTGAGCGCTTCAAAATGGCATCGCTCTTGGGAGGGGTGGGCTCATCCCACCCTACACCCTCCAGTACTTCCTCTGACAAAGCAGGATGCCCAGACTCTCTGAACACTACAGGAGTCCCCCCACGGACCGATCAGGACCGTGGACCGAATATAGACGCCGATGGGAACTCCACTGCAGGATCTGCGACTATCAATGGAAAAGGCATAGATCAAAAAGCTACAACGTCACAGCCAAAGGCATCTTCTACAACCTGCATCCCGAAGACTGCAGAACGAATCAAAGTAGATCTCCCCAGTCAAAGAATCAACAGCCAGATCCAATTCATGAAGGATCATGCGCTCATAGGCAAATTTCTCAGATTCTGGCCAACTGAAAAGGCCTTGCATGGATGGATAGCTTCCAAATGGAAGCCCAAAGGGCAAGTCACGCTACAGCTTGGCCCCAAGGGCTTCTTTACTGCCACATTCAATTGTTTGGAGGCCAAATCGCGTATTTTCGAGGGAGGACCGTACTTTTTCAACTCTTCAGGCCTGTACCTTCAAGAATGGAGAGAGAGGTTTGACCTAGACAAAGAAGACTTCAGTTGGGCTCCAATATGGATACGCATGTACTCTCTTCCTCTGGAATATTGGAACGAGGAGACCTTAAAAGACATCGGTGATAGCCTAGGGGTATTCATAAAAGCTGCTGAGGAAACCAAAACTCGAAGATATACCTCCTATGCCAGGATCTGTGTTCTCATGCATCTAACCAAAGAACTCTCCGACTCAGTAAGTCTATTTCATGACGATTTTGAATGGATCCAAACAATAGACTATGAGCACATCCCTTTTCGTTGTAGAAAATGCCATGAACATGGCCATTATTTCAGGGATTGTCCTTTGAATCTCCAAGCCACTGCCCTAGGCAATGAACCTAACAAAGATAAAGAAGGTTTCACAAAGGTTCCCAATCACCAGCGACATGCCAAGAAAACCCCTGCACCCCCAGTTAGCTCCGGCAAGCCCAACACCTAGAACAGATTTGTTATTCTAACCTCTCAAAATACCTCGGAGGATCACCCAGAACCACCTTTGGTAGATCCCTCTCCTTCCTCTCCCCCCTAGGTCCCAAAACACCCATCTACAATCCCAGCTCCCACTCATACCAGCTTACCCGCCTCAACCTTAGCTGAGAAAGCAGAAGTCGAAAACGTTGTGCAAGCCTCAGCCATGGAATTAGATGCTACTCTTGGTCTTAGTATTCATCAAAATATATTCGAGGAAGATCAAAACACTCCGACACATATGGATGAGGAAACATAAAGCGTGAATCTGGAAGGTCTGGACATTCTCAAGTTGGAAACTGCATGCAAACAGAAAGATTTTAACAAAATACCCATCCACGAGATTGAAAATTTGGAAGGTGTTCTAACCAAAGCGCAGCACAACAAAAGTCTGGGAATTCAGGCTGGAAGTCCTTGGGACAGCAAGAAAATCCTGAAAGAGATGAAAAAACGAGGGCGCAAAACAAATCTGCAAAGGACCATAATCATCGGAGACATGCTGGTGGAAGTTGGTAGATTCCCCAAGCTGACAAAGTTCTTCAAAACCCTGCCCAATAGTTCTCCATGAAGCTAATTTCATGGAATGTGAGAGGACTGAATAGCCCCTCAAAACACAACATGTTAAAAAATTTGATTCAGAAGGAAAAGCCTTCAATCATTTTTCTTCAAGAAACCAAAAGTAACAACACTACTTTGGAAAGGATTCTAAATAAGGTTTGGATAGGCTGTTGATGAGCCCCAAATTGGGTAACTTATTGGGCTCATTTGGCCTAATTATCCTTGTTCAGTGCTTGTTCAATCCTTCATTTTTCATAGCTTATGCATTATTTTTTAGTATGTTTATGTCATTTGTACGAATAAGGGTAGTCACTCTTCCTAGGTGGCTAACACATGCTTATTTAAGGTTTTTTTGACACATGTTGGAGCAAAACCGAGCAATCATGGGCTAGAAGACAGCCAAGCTTGAGGTGAGGATTCACAGGAGGGTTGTCTATGACATTAAATAACCCTTCCTCGGGATCTTCACCCCCAACTCCAAGCTCCAAAGGCCACCAAAAACGGATCTTGAAGGCAGCCAAATAGATTTTGGAAAAGGGACTGTTACTCACAGTTTGGGCAGCCAAGTCCCATAGATTTAGGAGGCCAGTTAGGGCCCTTGTGGTGTATAAATGATAAGGCCTCAGCCTTCGTAAGGGAGTTTTGAAACCATTGCATATTTTGCACTACAGTGCTGTCAGCTTTAGCTTGTTCTCTTGTAGCCATTTTGGCATAACTCTTGACTCATGACTATTTTTTGATAATGAGAAGCAGTCTGATTTTATATCAACTATGAGTTTTCTATAGTAGCCATAGCTCTCAGGGTTGGGCCCAACCTGAGAGCCTAGGGTCTCCTTTATATACTGTTCTCTTTCCTTTACGCATCATTGTTTTCCTTTTATGCATTTGCAAACATATTTCTGTTAGGTAGATTTAGTTGTGTTGATTAACTAGGTCACTGTTTATGAATAGAATTGCTTCAAATGTTTAGAATAGATTGGTAGGATAATAATAGGGAAAAAAGCTCCAGAAAAGGGTCAACAACACTTTCGGTTTCACCTCTTCCTTATTGGATCAGGGGCTGGAATTGAAGTAACCGTGCTGTCCCAACAAAAACACTAGTTTGCTTGACCATACAATCATTAGTGTACTGTTTCCATTTCCAAAAGTTGGTTATGTGTTTAGATCTCTAAAATTTTTCATTGCATAGTTGATATACATGGTTCTCTTTCAAATAAAGCTGTTGTTCGTTCACTTTATTATTAGTTGGATTAGATTAGCTAGGACTTTGATTATTTGCAAGACTTTGTTGATTCAGTTGAACGTACACTGTGCAAAGCATCTCTACCACTCTTTAATCCACCTAAGCTTCATCAGAGCCATCTATTCCATCTCCTAGCTAGGTTCCTTTTCTCACATCTGTCGTTTTGCCCACGTAACCCTACCTTTTTGTGCAATCACTGTTTCAGCGTTCTTTGAGCCAATTCAGCCTTCTACACCTTCTCACCACTCCATCCACCAGTCCTTGGGTCACTCCAGGCCCCTATCCTACCTCCATATCCATTCATGCATCTTCCCTCACTCACCCATCCTCTAAAATCCAATTTCTGAACATCCTGTAGAAATTCTTGAACATCCTGTAGAACCCCTGCAGACTTCCTGTAGAAGCTCACAAATGAG
>APFE030174379.1:65143-105182 GCA_000404065.3 Pinus taeda | reverse complement strand
TGTAAATGGTTGGATCTCTTTTTAGAAAATACAGTAATATCATCTAAATAGACGACTACTGTTTTGTTGATCAATCCTTTGAAGGCTATATCCATTGCTCTTTGGAATGTAGCTCCTACGTTAATAAGTCCAAAAGGAATTTTTTGATAGGTGTAACTTCCCCATTTTGTTTTGAAAGTAGTTTTGAGTCTGTCATCAGGATGGACCAGAACTTGGTTGTACCCTGAAAAACCGTCTAGAAAGGACATTAGCTCAAAACCTGCTATTGAATGGAGTATTTTCTCCATGGTAGGTAATGGGAAATTATCTTTCTGACTTACCTTATTCAGATTTCTTAAATCTATACAAATCCTGATGTCACCATTTTTGGGACCATGTTGGAGACCCAGTTTGAGTGCCGAACAAGAAAAATAATCTTTGCTTTTAAGAGTTTATTGAGTTCTGATTTTATCTGACTCTCTAAGTTTGGATATATTTTCCTCAATTTTTGTTGAACTGGTTTTTGTTCAGGTAGCATTGGAATGGTATGCTGTATGATTGATGTATCATATGTTTTTAAATCATCATACTTCCAAGTGAAGACATGTTTATTTTTCCTTAATAATATAATAAATGTTGTTCTTTCCTGTTCAGAAAGTCCTAATCCTAAATTGATATTTTGAGGGTTCTGCTCAGTACCAAGATTTATCAATTCAAATCTTAAGGTAGAATTTTGAAGTTTTGAATTGGTTACCTGTTTGAACCTGTCTTTAATGTTGTAGAGATCTTCAAGTTTAACCACACGTCTTGGTATTGAGTTTTCCTCATGCTTTTCTTTCATCTGAAGATCATGATCACTTTCATCAATGATCTGATCATTGTAGGATTTGTCAGAAGTTAAGAAATGTAGAATGTCTTCATCATGGTTTAACACTCGCCAATTGGTGATATTGTTAGGAATTGATGGCCTAAAGATCAACTCTACTAAAAATATATCTAGGCTATAATCTTCATAAGGCAGGAGTTTAGAAGCAACATTGGCAAACAGGTCAGCTGCTGCATTCTGGGATCTGGGAATAGGTGAAATATTGAATGCTAAGAAATGAGATAAAAGTTCCTGGACTAAAGACTGATAGTGTTTGAGGTGATTAGAGAGACAATGGATTGTATTTCGAACTTGTTTTATGACAATCTCTGAATCGCCAAACACTTTTAAATATTGAACTTTTAGGCCGATAGCTTTGTATAATCCTTGCACCAAGGCCTCATATTCAGTTGTATTATTCGTGCATTCAAATTCATATCTACAAGAAAGCATTGTTTTTTCTCCCTCAGGGCTGACTAAAATACACCCTGCTCCTGATCCTTCACTAGATTTTGAACCGTCAAAATATAAAGACCAAAATAAAGAATTATCAACATTTTTATTTACAGAATTCTCAGTAACATTAACACATCTTGATCTGTCAGTTTGTGAAAAATTTTCGATTTGTGATGTGAAATTGTTTACCGAGAAAGGAGATGGTTGGGCAATATAATTCCCAAAGAATGATTCAAAAGAATAGCTTCCCAAAATGTTATTGTTAAATGCAATTGGTTGATTCTCCTGTTCGAACTCTGTGATAGTATGGCTCATGTGTTTCTCCCGATTGATTTTTATTTGATTTGGCTTTCCCTTATAGGGCAGCCACATATGAGACCAATCGGTAGAAATATACCCATGGAGCTTTTCAGACCAATCCCTGCTCAATATTAAACCATAAAACTCAGGTATATCAGCGATTAAGATATGAATTCTTTGAGCCACTCATGGATCAGCCGATAACCTGATAGTAACAGAGTTTATTTCCCCTAAGACCTGGACTTTGGTTCTATCTAACTGCACAATGTGAATTGAGGACTTTTGGGGTAATATGTTCAGTTTAGAACAAACTGAAGCTGGCATTATATTGGATGATGCCCCATAGTCAATCAAGCAGTTATGTAGATTTCGATTGTAGATTTCGTTCGTTAAGGGGAAAGGAGGGGTATGGGAATTTGATCTATCTCCAATTAGAATCGTATCAGTAGCCTTAACTCTGCCAGAAGGTGGTTGTCCTGAATCACTTGCAGCTTTAGTTCTGGGAAGAGGCGAAGAAGGAACTACATTAAGTTCTTTGAGAAGCAATTTTTGTTGATGTTTTAATTTGCTGAGCTCAAACATGGTGATGTTTGCCTTAGTCTTTTTCATATCGTCAACAATATTGTAGTCCATTGAATCCGATACTACCAACGTCTTAGATGATGAAGGTATATTGGAGGATGATGGTTGATTTTGAGGTACTGTTGCAATTGGCTTCCTTGTGGGTACCTTTTCCTTTGTAGTATTGGTACCTGCACTCCTTTTCTTTGAACTTTCCTGTAAAGGTTCAGGGGCACTTTTTCTCCTGGTAGTCACAGGAAAGGCTTCTTGTTCAGTTTTGATATCGGAGTTAGGCAATATGAAGTCCCACATTCCATGGCATTCAATGACTTCCTCTTCTTCGAATTCATCGGATGGTGCAATTGTTTCTTCTTCTTCTTCTTCCTCAGAGTCTGAATCTGCATTAGATATAACATTTGGAGGTTTTGACTCAGGTTTCTTAAAATTCCTATAAGGTTTCTTTGTTGAGGTTTCTTCTACTTGCTTTTTAATTTCAACCATTTCATTTGACATTGTTTTGAGGACCTTTTGAAGGCCCTCCATATCGTATGGATCTTTGGTGATTTTCTTCTTTGAATCATCCTTGAAAGACACTTTTTTGGATTTCCTGTCCTCGAGAGTAGCTTTCTTTTCCAAAGCGATTATATGTTTTTCGACAGCGAGGGCTTCTATCATGTTTTCAGCCAATGTAGGTTTTCCAACCCTATCTACAAAAATGGCTATATTTGAAGGTAAGGCTGTAATGTACCACTCGCTTCTAATTTGTTCACTTGGCTTGGAATCAGTAGGGATTTTATTCAAGAGTTTATTAAATCGAGAGTTAAACTCCTTAATTAGTTCTCTAGATTCAATCCTTAGATTCGAAAGGTCATTAATGAGTGTGGCCAAGGATCTATCATCGCCGTATTTGGTAAGAAACTGTTCCTGAAAGGTATTCCAACTGGTAATGGATCTAGAGGGTGAGGAAAAATACCAAGACCCAGCTGATCCTTGTAATGTGCAGGGGAAAAGTCTAACTACAATGGATGCACCTTATATTAAATGTGCCAAGTGGGAGACATGGGGCGGGCTACCTAATGCGGACCTGACCCCCTTATAAAAAATTTCGTTCATTTTTAAAATGATATTTGTACAAAATAAGGGACGGGTGGGTTTGACCACGCGACTCCTCCTCAACTAATGCCTCAATTTACCACAATGCCAAAACCAATTTCTTGTTTAATCTGCCATCCAAACTTTAAAACAACCTAATTTTCTCAATGCATGAACAGATGGAGGAACTAGGAGTGGGCACGAATTTTGATATAGAGGAGGCAGAATCTTGGCACATAGTTCGAGGCAGCATTTTGCAAGAGGGGTGAAAATTCACTTTGTCAGATTTTGACAAATTTTATATGGTTTCAGCGCTTCTCAATGCAACAAATGTAATGGCACTATCTGTGTCTCCATTATAGTTCTGCATTTTTTGGCCATTTTCAATATGAAGGTGGAACCGTGATTGCTACAAAAATAGGGAGCAGAACCATGATCCTTGCAATTTTCTTGAGGAGGTAATTTTTCTCCATGTCGGAATATAGTCAAGTTTACAGTTATTTTTCATGGTTTTCCATAGGGATTGCAATGGCAAAGTCAGATTTGCCTTTGGAGTTGTAGATTTCCTGTCCATCCATGGAGCATAATCTTTGAGGAATCTAGGGCGAATCTAAAAGATTCATTAAGCCCCAGATTCTCAACTTCTCAGAATTTAGATTTTGGAGAGTCGATTTTGCACTATTCGACACCACAAATCTGATGGTGCATTCAGATTTCTCATTAACTCATTCTATTCTTCAGCCACTTTTCTAAGTGGAATGCAGGTGTCAACATCCATGTGCGAGAAGTCATGTAATTGATGTTGTGAGATTGATGGGTCGAATAGCTTCAGCTATTTAACCATCCACTTCTTCAGATGGCCCTTGGTTGTGAGGTATATGCAGTGTTCATGTACTTCTTTTGCTATGAATTGTGTTGCATAAGTCCTTGATTAATGTTTGATGTAGGATCCTATTTCTTACTCAATTTTATGATTCCTGCTTGATGTGACGTGGAATCGCCTATGTGATGTACTTGTTTTCATGAATAATCATGTTGTGTTTTCAAATCCCTTTGTTGTATTTTGATGGCATACTCATGTGTCACCATGCATGTTTGTTTTGAGATCCCTTTTATGCCATGTTGGTGGGATGCTCATCGTGCATGAATTTTGTGTCATACTGATAGGATTCTTTTGACTCAGAGTTCCTGTAGTGGAACTTCTCTTAGAGCCACTCCTGTGTGAGGACATTTTCCTTGTATGATCACGACATCATCTCTTGTGTACATCATCACTATTGACAGCACTTAATGTAGTGGCCTACACCATCTTGACACAGGGGCCTAGAGACGTAGTCCCTCCAGGACGAACTTAGTTATCAATGTTTTATGTTTTCACGTGTTGATTATTGACATGTTCCTCTTCTTTACAACATGCAAATGTATTCATTAATGTTCTTTTAAAAATGCAATTTAACACGTCATGAAAGTAAAATGTCTTGGAAGGGTCCTTCATCACACCTGGACCTAGATCAATAAAGCTACCAGTGAAATGAACATCTAGCTAGAAATTTGAGGATTGGAACTATTCATTTTTGACATAGAGTACTCCCATTATTGTGATGCTATAACTCTATTATCAAATTTAATGAAGAAGACTGTGTTTTACCTATAATCGCATTCTGAGTGTCTTTCAACAGTGACTTCTAGAGACTCTGTACTCAGTCGATGGGAGATTTACTGCTTTAATTGTGTCATATTTATTTCTGTTTACTCTTACATTTGTTTATTATTGTTAGATCATGAAATTAGAATTATTCTAATTATTGCGAGTGTTGATTATTACGATTTTATTTTGCCATTCAAACTAGATTCTAGATCTTGTTGTGTTTTACATATGCATGTTACCTTTACTGAATTGATCAGGTTAGTTTAAGTATTTGATTGTTGTTCATTCTGAACTAGTGTTACCAGAGATCTGAAGGTTATAGTTGATTTCTTTCCATGAGATGTTTGAATAGTTACTTGCTATTGATTTGAATAGTTACTTTCTATTCATTTGTTGTAGCTTTCCTCCATGCTAAACAAATTATTGTCTATACTAGTTAGATTTGCTAAGAGTGATTCCTTCTACTTGCATTCCAATTCAGTCCCGTGCATAATAGATTGAAATATATTTAAAAATTCTTTAAGGATTTCTTTCAGAATTGTTTTGGATTGAACTTCAAGAATTAGATGTTAATCATTGCAATGATTCTAAATCATTTCATTATGAATTAGCCTCTGAATTCACTTGCATAGATAATGTTGAACACTCTTGAAATAAACAGACTTTCCCTAGTTTGATAACTAATGTAGGTATTAAGGTTGCTTTTAATATTCATCTTAATGCACAAACATAAGTCACCTCAAATGTTTTTTGTACATTTATATATAAAACTCATTCATTGTCCTTCACATGTCATTCCACCTAGAGTCTTCTCAGGTTCTTCACCCTGCCTTTTGTGTCCCACTCTGTTGAGTCTTCACTTCATCGTTTTCCCCTTATTCTCCTTGTTTACAGTGGTCACTCTTTTACTATGGGTCACACGAATAAAACTGTCATGTATCTCTTCCCCATCGAATCCCGTATTCATTCCCATAATGATCTCCTTCGAAAATATGACAAAGCGACCTTGGTCGATAATGACCTCTCAAACCATGACCTTTTACCTTCCCTCCCCACTAAATTTTTCATGGAGATGAATTTCAAACTTGGTACCATCTCTACTCTCATGACGAAAGTTCACTTCTGCTCATTAAAGCAATATTCCTTGTTGATTCTACGAGAATTACCCATCTTTGATACCATGAGGTAAATCATGAGGTGTACTAAGTTTTTAATCAACTAACTACATTGTGGTTAATTGTGGTTGATTATGAATATCTGATCCATGTCCTAGATATTCACAGCCTCATAGGACTCACTGCTTATGCCTTCGATGTTCATACGACATTCCAAAAGGTTTCAAAGAGGGGAAAGGAAAAGGTTGAGAATATCCTTTATAAAAAGTATAGCACTGAGAGGAAGGAATGGGGACTAGTCATTGATAGGATAAAAAAAAGGAACCTATAAAGATCTCCTATACCATTATTTCCATCAAGCTCATGTGAAATTTCACTATAGGGGAGTGTTCTCTTGATACAATTTTGGTTACAGAGGCTTGTGTTTGTAGAGACGAGCTCAATTGGTCCAACTACTTACTTAATGAATTATCTGAAGCCACTAAAGATTCTCATTCTAGGGCCACATATTTCATTTTTTGATACTTACTTATTCCTCTCACCATGCATAAGTGGTGCCCATCTGAAGGAAGAGACCTAACACTTGTCTCCAATAATGCACCGCTTGCTAATGCATATGCCCTATGGCACATCACTAAGGATACAACCAATCAAAACCATAATGACCTCGCTTTTAGACATTGGTGTAAAAAAATGGTTGGTGTTACCTGTAATATCTCATGGGCACCTCTTTCACTACTGGATTTCTATGCTCACCAAATTTGGTTTGGAATTGGTCACAAAAATTGCTACATTCGACCCAATCAAACAACTTTATCTGTGCACAAGTTACCAGTCCATCACAATGAGAATGCGTTCCACAATGAGGTTCTTTCATGGCCTAGGATAATTTCTATGAAGCAATATCATCAAGATATTTATTTTTTTCATGATATGTTGCCCAAATACCCTACTAAATATGCTCCATCTTCATCTCACAAGTGTCTAGCTGATACAGAAGAATTTTTCCATATGCTCTTGAAGAACGTGTAAGAATGGATTACTACGACATATACAACTTCGACAGAGGTAGGTTCTTTGGTCCATCACAATAGAAATATTCATTATATTCCACCCATGTCTATTGTACCTCCCACCATTGCTTCCACTCTTCCTTCGGCTCACACCACCACCACTTCATTTACACCTTTCTAAACCCATCAAAATCCTACCTCCACCTCCTCTAGCCTCATTGATCTTATCGATGAACATCCTGCCACTATTTCACCTACTGCTCCTATCACTAAAGATCATCCCCCTTATTCACACTGTGTCTCTAATACTTCATCAATAGCCTTAGAGGAAAATATCTTTGACTAGCCTAATTCTACTGCAGGGTTTAATGAACCTATTGATATGGATATTGAGTGAGTCACTATCACTTCTACCATTTTTATTCCTTGCACTATCACTCCTTTGTCTCCATTCATGCCTGTCTTTAAGTCACATGTTCTTGTCTTGACTATCCATTCCTCCCCACCTATTTCATTTATTTCTATTGAAGAGGTCTCCACTTTCATCAGTGATTTTGAGCATTGTCGCCAAGTTGTTTCTGTAGCTGCATAACAACATGATATCGTCACCTTTGTTCCACCACCAATTTTATTACAGCTTTGTCAAGATATCTCCAAAGAGCATGACCAGGAGTGAGAATCTTCTCCTCAGGAGCAGTCAAAGAAATTAGTTTCTAGTAGCCAACCCCTGGAAGTAAGGTTCCTAATGTTATATGCACTTTATGTAGATTCTCTTAATGCATGGTCCACCCCATAATGTTTTCAATTTATTCACACTTCTGCTACACAAATTAAAAACCGCCCAATTTAGATGGAGTCTCAGTTTAAAGATATATCAACATGTGATCAACATCAACAATAACTTCCCTTTGTTAGAAGTAATTGGAGGAACTCCACATCGGTAGAACCCAGCTAGAGGAACAATTATCAAAATTAAGCAAAATTTCAATCTATGTCGTTGATTGTTGTTGTGTTTGTTGATGATCATCCTGATGACATTGCCACTTTTTCCCCTATCGAATTTTATCGGACTGTTGAAGCAACATGTTTTAAATTATTTTCTCAGAATGAGGAGTTGTAGGCTACTTTGACTACACTTTATCGGGCAGTCCTCGACCCATATTCCCAATACCAAAATCAGGTTGATCAACAAATTTCTGCCATGTCAGGAGTTAAGGAGGATCTTCCCCAGCTTATGTTGGACTCCTAGGATATTTTCAATTAGGTCTTTGACTAGAGAGATGTTCTTTCCAAGAAAAATAAGCTGGTATGTCCGCTCTGGGAGAATGTAAAGAAACTCTTTGTGCGGAAATGAGTACCTCAGATTTGGAGCAGAAGAAAAAACTATCAGCCTAGGGAGATACACTTGATGACCATATTAATTATATTGAGGATGCTTCACAAGCCCCCAAGCGTGTACTCTGTGACCTTTGTCTAGTTGGGAAACACTACTTCATTACATAAATTTTTCTCATTGCAAGTGTTGATGAATAGTTTCAGAAGGTCATCCACTCCCATCCCACTGAGTTTATTGTTGTTACCTCTGCAAAGTTTTTGGGACATGTTTTTGTAGTATTGGATGCATGGAATGTTGTTATTTCTAAATATAATAGCTTTAAGGATAATGTGTTGTAGGTAGTGCTAGAATTGGGTCCTTCATTTAAAGGTGAAACAATTGCAACTAGTGAAATACAAACAAACCAAGAGGCAGATGCACCAGTAATGCATTGACTCAAGGGTGAGTCAATGGATTGTAGTTAGGGCCTATTGGGTCCTTCGTTTTTTGCAAAATATGATGAAAAACAATTGTGAAAGTTAAATGGCTAAAGGTATCGGAAGCCAATCACCAGAATTTTAAACACGGTAGATAATTAAAACATTGGGACCTGTGCAACCCACAAAAATAAGAAAATGAGGTCTATTTTGAAGGAATAAATAAGAAAAAGGGAAACTACTCTAGTATTTTGTCAAAGAGGATGAAATAAAAGGTAGGATCAAGCAACCTTCATGAGGACAATATCAAACAAGTGAGCCTAGAAAATAAAGCATAAAGGGAAAAATTGAGTAAATCTTCTATATATTGAGCTTATGCTCTAACGTGTTTACTGAAATTAGATGCCACAGAACTATGTGTTTATGCATAAGTTATCATCTATGTGCTGTAAAGTTCAATGTAAATTTTTAGTTGAGAAAGTACTACAGGTCTATTTGGTCTATGTTGTAATGGTTGGCAATATTAATAAATGGAGTTTGGGAATTCCTGTGTTGTTGATCCAATGAATGCATAAGCCCCTTTTAAACATTTCTATTTCTTTTACACGAATGGCATATCTAGTTATTATGTGATGAATTCATGTCTCATTCATAATATAGTTGCGTAGATAGTAAAAGTGAACGGTGCAAATAAAATTATGGGACGAATCTAGATCCGTTAATTATGTAACAGGTCTGGTTCGCCTCAAGCGAGATGTTCCTTTGTAAAAATGGAGTAAAAATGTTGGCGAAAAGCTAGACTATGATGGCCTCTTTTGTTGGAAAATTAGTCCGCACCTCAGTCACTATCACTTCGAGTTTTTTTGTTGGAAAATTTCCTCCAGGATTGCGCAAGGAAATAGGAGCAAGTGGGGTCCTTGAATTGGCTAAATGTTGGCTAGAGTAGGATAATCAGCAAGAGAACACTTTTACCATGCAAGTTGTGCTTTAGATCTGAAGAAATTCATTGTGATAGTTTCTCATCCTCATCTAATTAATGAAAAGCAGTAGATTGGTTTTTCTCAGTTGGGTTCCCCAATAAATCATTTTATTCTTGTGGAGTTTTACTTGTTGCATGTCATTGCATGCGTTTCTAAATTGTGATCTCCATTCCACAGAATAGTAGAGGAAATTTGTAATCTCTTGTTTTCAGTTTGAATACATGAGTAGCAGAAAAATTCTGTTTATTTGTACATGGTATCAGAGTGGAAATCACACTAGAAACTAGTCTATAGAGCCTCTCCTTCAGAGATTTTGATTTGCAAATTTAGTGAAGCATATTTTTTCTTTGTGGGAAAATGTCTTTCAACAGATTTTGACTGGAGCATTCCCTTGAGGGAAACTTGAATTTCATAGCCTGGAAGGATAGGATGGAAGTATTGATCGATATTAATTATGTGCTGAAGTACACCAAAACAAACATTCTACAACCAACAATATCAAATGTGCAACAGTTAGCCTAGTGGAAGAAGGATACTGCAAAATTCAGGTGGATCATCCTTAAGGGTGTGAGAGACTACATAGTCTTGAATTTACATGGAAAGGTGACACCCTTTACTATGTGGAAGAAACTGACCAAGCTATTCAAAAATAATAGTGATGAAAGGAAATTGGCATTGAGGGACAAGCTTAGAAATATCTGCATCAAGAAAGGAGAAACCATTCCACATTAACTCTCTAGGTTCACCTAGTATTGAGATGAGCTTGGAGGATTTGGAGAAAATATTACTTCCTTAGAACAAGTGAGCCTAGCTCTCCTTGGACTTCCAAAATATTGGCACAAATACCAGGACTTTGTAAATGGAAGGGACAAATTGCCAAATTGGGAGAGACGCTGGTCCGATATGGTGCAAGAATAAATTCAATGGAACACTAGAGATGGAGTAAAATCCAAATTTAATGAGGAAGAGAATTTTTCCTTGGTTGGGAAGGGAAAGAAGTGTAAGGGAAAGAAGGGCCAAAACAAGCCAGGACTAGCCAAAAAAATGGAAAGAAGAAGGAGTTGAGCAAGATTAAATGTTTTTACTACAATAAATTCGGGGCAAAAAATTATCTGCACAAGAAGTATAACAAGAATCCTTCAGGAAGCGAAGGAAGTGATGCACTTCTCACAAATTGAATTAGAATTAATTCTCATTGCATGCATGTCCAACACTGTAATGATGAGTGTGTGGTATCTAGATTCAATTTCCTCATTCCATATGATGGGATGTGAATAATTCTTAAGTAGCCTGGAGGAGAAGGATATCCAATTGCAAATTGAACATGGTTATGATGGGAAGTGCAGTACCAAAGGACTTGGTACTATAGTCTTTAAGAGAGTGTTGGGATCCCACCTTCATCTGAAAGATGTCATGTATGTACTTGGGCTAAAGAATAAATTGATATTGTCAGATGTAATGGAGGATCATGGTTATGATGTTGTTTGCTATAAGGGGGAAGCATTTCTGAGATATGTAGTTACCATGTAGGTGAAACAAATTGTAGTTCGAGTGAAGAATCTCTACAAACTAGAGGTGGAAGCTTGCACTACACTGAGTAGCAAGGAAGGAGAAGTGTGGAGTTATGATGTTGGATAACTCTGGCACAGGGGCATGGGACACTTACACCATGGGTCCTTGAATATCATCCAACAGATTACCACTTGTCTCCCAAAATGCACCCTTGACCAACATGATGTTTGCAAGGGATGCACATTGGGAAAATATGCCAGATCTCCCTTCCAGGGCTGAGATTAATGAGTAGGAGAAATCTCAGAGTGATTCCACTCTAATGTATGTGGATCCTTTTCGATATCCTCTAATACAAAACATAGGAATTATGTAATTTTTATTGATGACTTTTCAAGAAAGTGTTAGATCTTCTTCTTGAAAAATAAGGATGAAGTTTTCTCAAAATTTGTTGAATTCAAAGCATTGGTTGAAAAGGAGATTGGTCAGAAGTTGAAAGCCCTAGGATGTGATAATGGAGGAGAATATGTTTCTATAACCTTCAAGGACTTTTCTGCCAAAAAGGGTGTTATAAGAGAATTGATAGCACCCCATAACCCGCCAAAAATTGGGGTGGATGAACGGAAGAATAAAAGCATAGTGGGAGTACCAAGAGCCATGTTGCATGATCAGGGGCTTCCATTACATATATGGAAAGAAGCATGCAACTCTAAATTTTATTTGTAGAATGGGAGCCCTCATGGAATACTTTCCATGTTCACACCCTAAGAAGCTTTCTCTGGGAGGAAGCTAGACATATCTTATTTCAGGATTTTTGGAGCTACTGTCTATTGTCATGTCTCTAAGGATAGTAAGAAGAAATTTGAACCTATAGTTGAGATTAGAGTCTTTGTATGATACACAAAGATACCAGATAACTATAGGGTATATTTTCCATCACTTAGGGTGACAATAGTGAAGAGAGATTTCAAATTTGATGAGGAGAAGGCTATGAGATGCTCTCTAGAGAGAGAGATGAATATCCCACCAGATGAGGAGCTGCTAGTTCCAAAGGACGACCCTTAAATAAAGCTTCTGGAAGTTGTGGAGCAAACACATGTAGAGGAGAAGATAGGAGGCATAATCGAGGCACACACTCAACCATAATCTTATAGAGAGTAAAGGAAGAGAACCAAAGAAGTTGGCAAATTGGTACAGGATGCACAAGAGCATGTGGGAGCTCCTTCATCTCAGTGCATGTAGAGGAGGTCACTAGAAAAGTACGCTAGATATATGGCTCTCACAACATAACACATTAAAAAAAAATCCTTATTCATTTGAGGAAGCAATTTCTCATCCAGTGTGGGTTGATTCCATGGTGGATGAATATGAATCCATGATGAATAAAAATGTATGGGAGGTGGTACCAAGACCAGAGATAAGTCAGTGGTTGGTTCTGGCTAGATCTACAAAGTGTAGCATGTAGTTGATGGGAAAATCGAGAAGTACAAGGCCATATTTGTGGCCAAAGGCTTATCACATATAGAGGGAGTGATGTATGAGGAAACATATGCACAAGTGGCAATATATTCCTCCATCATAGCCATTTCAACATTGGTTGTACAGATAGGGTGGAAGATCCACCAAATAGATGTGAAAATCACCTTTCACAATGGAGTTGTTGAGGAAGACATTTACATAAAGAAACCAGTGGGATTTAATACATATGATAGGGAGACATATGTGTGTAGACTCAAGAGATCCTTGTATAGTATCAAACAATAACCCTGAGCATTTTACACTCATATCAAAAAATATCTCAGTGGATTAAGATTCCCCAAATGTGAAGCAAATTCAAATCTCTATCACGTTGTGGTAGATTCCATGTTGCTTGTCCTGTTTTTGTATGTTGATGACATGATACTTACAGGGGATGATCACTTGATCTACTCTTACAATTAGGACCTTGTGAGAGAAATTGAGATAAAAGGCATGGGATTGATGCATTACTTACCTGGGTTGGATTTATGGCAGGGTGATGGTGAGCTGTTTGTGAGTTAGGGGAAGTAGGCATCTGAAATAATTTAGATCTTTCACATGGAGAATTACCAGCATGTGGACACAAGTCTAGCTAGAAGCTGGAGGAAGGAGTGCTTCTTGAGGAGAGGCAATAAATTCTATCATCTACACACAGCTTGTTGGATCCTTGATGTATCTCATGAACACAAAGCATGACATATGCTATGCAGTTAATCAGTTGAGTCAAAACATGGTGAAGCCTACCACGTTGTATTGGAAGGCATCAAAGCATGTGTTGAGGTACCTCAGAGGGACATCTGAGTATGGGTTATGGTACAGGAGGACAAAGGGAGTAAATCTCGAAGGTTGCACCAATGCAGATTGGGAAAATAATAACTACTACCAAGGATGATATGGTGAGCTTCGCTCTCCTTGGCCTTCCAAAGAGTTGGAATAGCTACATGGACTCTATGAATGGAAGGAAGAAACTCTCGGATTGGGAACGACTATGGTCGGATCTTATGCAGGAGGAGATCAAGAGGAGCACACGAGATGGTTCTTCATCCAAGAATGATTATGAATAAAATTTGGCCTTGGCAAGTAAGGCAGGGAAAGGGAAGGGGAATGCTTCCCATTTCAAATCAAATTCTTGTCATGGAGGGAAGAAGGGTGAAATGTCTAAAGGAAGATTCTTTAATTGTCACAAGATGGGACATTATGTGACTAGTTTCCCATTGAAGAATTCCAAGAAGGGATCCTCGAAAGGATCGGAAGGGGAGGCATTAGCCTCTCAGTTCAAAATGGACTTTACCCTTATTGCATGCATGGTGTCATCGATGATAGGTAGTTTCTAGTATCTTGACAGTTGAGCCTCATTCCACATTATCGATGATAAAAATGTATTCAGTCCCTTGGAGGAGAAAGACCTCAAGAGGTGCATAGAGATGGGTGACGACGGAAGGTATAGTGTTTTAGGAGTAGGCACGGTTGCTTTTCAGAGGGAGCATGGAGCTCCTCTCACCTTGACAGATGTGATGTATGTGACTGGACTGAAGAAGAACTTGGTATTATTCATGATGTTGGAGGACAAAGGTTACGATGTTGTCTTCAGTAAAGGAAAGGTGTTCCTAAGACACATAGTCATCGGTCAGACTAAGAGGATAGGGATTCGGGTGAAGAATCTCTATAAACTAGAGGTAGATGATTGTGCAGCATTGAGTAGGAAAGCAGAATTGGTGCAAAGCCAAGACATTGGTGAGTTATGGCACAAGAGGTTGTTCCATTTGCATCATGGGGCTTTGAAGATAATGTAGCATATATCTACAAGACTTCCCAAAGGTAAACTTGAGAAAGTTGACACATGAAAAGGTTGTACCTTGGGAAAGTACACCATGTCTTCCTTTTATGATCAAGACAGTCGAGCAAAGGCTATCTTATAGAGAGTTCATACTGATTTGTGTGGACCATTCTCAACGGCATCCACAATGAAGCAAAGGTATTATGTGATTTTCATTGATGACTATTCTCGTAAATGTTGGATTTATTTCATGCAAAAGAAGGACCAAACTTTCACAAATTTTTGTGAGTTAAAAGCTTTGGTTGAGAAAGAGTTAGGGAAGAAGATCAAGGCCTTGAGAAGTGACAATGGTAGAGAATATGTCTCTCAAGAGTTTAAGGACTTCTGTGCAATAAAAGGAATGAGATTTGATGGAACCTCATAACCCACAACAAAATGGGGTGGATGAGAGGAACAACAAAACTATTGTAGGGGCGGCACAGGCAATGCTACATGACCAAGGCCTACCACTTCACTTGTGGGTTGAGGCATGCAACACAATGCTCTATTTGCAGAATAGAAACCCGCATCACATCCTTGGGATAAAGACACCAGAGGAAGCTTTCTCCGGTAAGAGACCAAATGTGGGTCACTTTAGGATATTTAGCTCATCGGTATATTTCCATGTGACAAAGGATGCATGGAAGAACTTTGAGCCGATAGTAGAGTTGGGGATATTTGTGGGGTACATTGATACACCTCACAACTAACAGGTGTAGTTTCCTACCAGTCGAAGGATAGTGGTTAATAGAAATCTCAAGTTTGATGAGCAAAAGGCCATGCGACTTTCCCTTGAGAGGGAGCTCCAACTACAGACTGTGGAGGAACTATTGGTTCCTTAGGAGGAGGAGCCTCAGAACGATGTGGAGCAGCCGCATGCAAAGGTTCCAGGAGTGGAGACATTCACTCAAGTAGAGTCTTCTAGAGATGGACAAAAGTGCACAAGAGAAGTTGACAGATTGTTGGAGGATGTGAAAGAGAATGTGGGAGCACCATCTTCTCAGCACAGACATAGGAGGTCATCTGAGAGGTACATTGAATACATGGCCCTTGCTAGGGAATGTGTTGAGACTGAGCCATCTTCCTTTGAGTAAGCAGTGCAGCAGCCGATTTTGGTTGATGTTATGGTGGAGGAGTATGACACCATAGTTTGTAATAGTGTTTGGGACGTGATCCCAAGATTTGAGAACAAGTCAGTTGTGAGTTCCCATTGGCTTTACAAGGTAAAGCAAGCTGTTGATGGTAGTGTGGAGAAGCATAAGGCAAGAATTGTTGTCCGTGAATTTTCACTGGTCGAGGGGATTGATTATGATGAAACTTTTGCTCCTGTCACAAGGTACTTATCTATCAAATCTATGTTGACACTATTAGCATAGATGGGTTGGAAGATCCATCAGATGGATGTGAAGACTGCATTCCTCAATGGCTAGACTAAGGAAGAGGTGTACATCGATCAACCAGAAGGTTTTGAGACCTTCGACCATGAGTCGCATGTGTGCCAACTCAAGAGAGTGTTGTACACGCTGAAGAAAGCACCTTGTTCTTGGTACACCAAGATAGACAACTACTTCACCGGGTTGGGCTTCACAAAGAGTGAAACGGATGCGAACCTGTACCACATCGTGCTGAAAGGTAAGTTGTTGATCATCGTACTTTATGTTGATCATCTCATATTGACTGGTGATGATCATTTGATCATGTCTTTCAAGGACGACCTTGCAAGAGAATTCAAGATGAAAGACATGGGTCTCATGCATTACTTCATTGGCATGGAAGTGTGGCAGAAGGATGGGGAGTTGTTTGTGTCTCAGGGCAAGTATGCCAATGAGATACTCAGGATATTCCACATGGAGAAGTGCAAGCCCATGTAGACTCCTCTAGCAGGTAACTGGAGGAAGGAGGTTTCTACTTCAAGAGAAGTGGTAGAGGACATTATGTATAGGCAGCTTGTGGGTTCACTGATGTACCTAGTGAACATGACCAGATTTGTGCTATGCCATGAACCAATTGAGTCAAGTGATGGTTCAAACCACCAAGATGTTTTGGAAGGCAGCAAAGCATGTATTGAGATACCTCAAAGGCACATCTCAGTATGGATTATGGTACAGGTGGACAGATGGAGTGAAGCTACAGGGCTTCATTGATGCATATTGGTAGGGAGTCCATCAGTTTGGAAGAGCGCATCAGGAGGGATTTTCAACCTTGGATCAACAATAGTTTCTTGGTACAACAGGAAACAAAGGTCGGTTTCACTTAGCTCAATAGAGGCAGAATACATAGCTACAAGTCAGGCAGCATGTGAGGCCATCTGGATGCAGAAAATCCTATTTGGTTTGTTTGATCAAAGGATGGATCCAACTGTGATCTATTGTGATAATCAAAGTTGTATCAAACTCTTTGAGAATCCAATATTTCATGATAGGTCCAAGCACATCGACATCTGGTATCATCATCTCAGAGACTTTGTAGTGAGGAGGATCATGTTCCTATATTGTATTTCGACAGAGGAGCAAGATGCTCACATTTTGACAAAGGCGTTGTCAAAGTGTAAATTCGAGTTCCATAGAGACAGGATCGAGGTGGCAGATAATCCCTTTCTTGTTGAGAGGGAGTGCTGAAATATGGCAACACAAATATTCCAATTTAATTTGTCCTTGAATTAAATTGTGAATTAAAATCAAATTTAGTCTTAACAACTACTTGGAAATAGTTAATTAATTTATTTTAAATTAATTAGTTGGAGAAATTCAAGATAGAAGTCTTTCTGAAGTCATGCAAGAGTTATCCCTTAAATTAAGGAGATAATATTGAGTTATATTTGAGTTGTAATTAGTTAACTTAGTTTACTGAGTTAAGTCCAATTAAATTAGTTCCAAACCGTTTGAGGAACTAATAGTGAGTTAACAGTCACTTGATGCATTAATGCACTCAACCACTGCTACTCTAGTTAACTAAACATTCCCTCATCAGAAACTCATGCATGTCTATTCTGAGAAAGACCTAGTTGAGATTAATGTTCAAGGATAGTGTACTATCAGTTGCATGTGTTTTCTCATGGAGAAAACACATGCATGTAGTCAAGTATTTATCCCTAAGGATTGCATAGTTTTGGAGAAAGGGTTTTCCACTTGGTAACTGGGAATCATCCACAAGGAACAACGCAAACAAATCGGAGCTTGGAGGGCAGAGAGGAAGGCTGGAGAGAAGCTAATATTTCCTGTGAGAATCTGTAAGGATTGCACTGAGAGGTGCCTAGTTGTGA
Source organism: Pinus taeda (assembly GCA_000404065.3). Taxonomy (NCBI): domain Eukaryota; kingdom Viridiplantae; phylum Streptophyta; class Pinopsida; order Pinales; family Pinaceae; genus Pinus; species Pinus taeda. The sequence goes on along the minus strand of APFE030174379.1, from coordinate 87,316 downwards.
GAGCTAAGGCTTTGTATAATTCCTATGTATTTCCACCATGTATGATAATACGATAGTGCTAGGTTTTTAGCTGAGGCTTTGCCCAATGTATTTTCATGTGTATTGTGCCATTGATTCTTCTTCTTCTGGTTATATTGTTCAGCTCGATCTTTAAGATTCTGCAAACTGATAGTAGAAGTAGGTTATAGTATTATTATTTGATTTATATTGCATTATCGAGTTAACCTATCACATATTTTCTACATGGGCAAGGAAAGTTGATAAGCTACAAGTCCAATTCAAGCCAGCACTTAAAAAGGTTCACAAAATCAGAGTGCTAGTTTAGCACAACCTCACCATTGCAAGGTACTTTTCTTGGCTCACACTCACACATATACATGGTCTCCAATCTAAAATTATCGAAAACTCTGCTTCCTGTCAGGTTAATCTTTCTATCTATCTTGAGCGGTCTTCAGATTAATCTGTACCTTGTTTATTATATCTTCCATTTCCTTTAGCATATCGGGTCCCAACATTAATTTATCTTCGAGACCTCCCCAATTCAAAGGTGTTCTACACTTGTGACCTTATAAGACTTCGAATGGGCTCATCTGCAAAGATGTGTGATAATTGTTATTGTAAGAAAATTCTACCAAATGTATGTAATATTCCCATTTAGATGGCCGTTGCATCACATACATTCACAACATATCTTCCACTATTTGATTTACTCATTCAGTCAGTCAATTCATGTGAGGATGGTAAGTTGTGATAAAATGTATTTGTGTGCCCAAGCCCCCAAATAATTCTTTCCAAAATGTAGATGTAAATTTTACATCTCTATCAGAGATTATTACCTTGGGTATTCCATGCAATCTAAAAATATCTTTCATAAATATGTTGGAAATTTGAATAGTTTTAAAAGTAGATTGTACCAGAATAAAATGAGTAGACTTGCTCAATACCACCATTATTGAATCATTTTGTTTTCTAGTCTTAAGTAATCTTGTAATAAAATTGATGGAGATGGTTTCCCATTTCCATTCCGGAATAGGCAGTGGGTGGAACAGTCTAGCTAGATTTTGGTGCTCTTCCTTCACTTGCTGACATTCCAAACAACGAGATAAATAATCAACAACTTCTTTCTTCATACTGGGCCAAAAATATTATTTTCTGGGTGCAGTGATTAATTTCTGATACCCATGATGAGTTGCATAAGGATTTTTATGGTATTAATCTAAAATTATTTGTTTAATATTTTTCTGGTTAGGTACATACATTCTTCCTCGATAAATCAACATCCCGTCTTGATTTACCTCATATCCCATTTGTTGTTCACTGTTGTTTGAATTTTGATCTTGCTGCCATAAAAATTTATATTCGGGGTCTCTTTCAACTACCTCCTTAATCTTATTTTTAAAGGTAGTATGAACTTCACTATAATATATTTCACAGATACAATTTAACTTCCAATTCAAGGCATCCGCAACCTGATTTTCCTTTCCTTTCAAGTGTTTGATTTCAAAATCAAATTCACTCGGGAAAGAAACCCAGCAGGCTTGTCTAGCATTCAAAATAGGTTGCCTAAAATAGCTGGTTAAACTATGATGGTTTTTCATTAACAAGAATTTCTCTGGGTCTACGAAAATTCCATCCTTAGTAATGACATGTCCTAGATAATAAATTTGTTCTTTAAATAAATCACATTTCCTTTATTTTGCATACACTTGATGTTCTCTTAAGGTTTGTAAAACAATTCACAAGTTCTCTCTATGCTCTTCTATATTCTGGGGGTATATCAGTAGATCATCAATGAAAATCAATAAAAACTTATCCAAATATTGATGAAACACATTGTTCGTAAGACACATAAAAGTTGTTGGGGCGTTAGTTAGTCCAAAAGGTAGTACAATGAATTTGTAATGTACATAATAGGTTCTAAAGGTTGTTTTTGGCTATATCCTCTTCCTTTATTCTGATTTGAAACCCGAATGAAGGTCAATTTTCAAGAATACTATAGGCCCCTTTACTTGATCAAACAGTTCATCAATGCGAGGCAACGGATATTTATTCTTGACCGTCAATTTATTTAACTGTAGATAATCCATACATAAACGTAAGGTTCCATCTTTTTTCTTAACGAAGAGTACATGAGATCCTCAAGGTGATACGCTTGGGCAAATGTTCTTTTTATCAAGTAGTTCTTGTAATTTCATCTTTAATTCCGTTAATTTTGGTACACTCATATGATAAGGATCTTGGGATACTGGGGCAGATCCAGGAATTAATTCGATAGTAAAATCTATATCTTTCCTTAGGGGCAGTCCCAGAATCTTCTCAGGATATACATCAGGAAAATTTGTACCACTAGTACACTCTCTAAGGTAGCATATTTTTCCTTTGAATTAGAATGCCCTACTTGTATTGCATAAATTTGACAGCCTTTTCGTATATGTTTTTCTAACTAGGAAGTTGTTACTGGTCTTAATTTTAGGGGTCTTTTTACACCCTGAATTTCTTGTCTTATTCCCTCTTCATTCACTTAGTTAATAGTGTTTTCCTTATAATTAATGAGGGACCAACGTTTCTCCAACCAATCTATACCTATTAGGAAATCATATGATCCTAGGGGTAAGACATTCAAATCTACTACAATTGGTTGACCTACTAGTTTCAGAGGGAAATCGTTAACTTTAGCCAATACTCTTCTCTTTGCTCCCGTAGCGAGTTGTACTAACCAAGGGTTCTTAAATTTAATATCTTGTAAGAAACATTGTTCTACCACTTTGGGGATTACATAACTCAAAGTATCCCCTGGATCAATCAAAATAGATATAGCTCGATCGAAGATATTACCTTTAAATTCTACCATCATAGGTTCATACTTAGCCTGATGATCCTTGAGAGCAGCATTGACCTTGGGAATACTTCTTGCCACCTCTCCTACTATTGATTCTTCTTGAATCTGTGCAACTTGATCAGCTCCTTTATGGTAGAGACATTTTTTAACATAGTGTGGTCCTCTACATCCCCAACAATGTACTGGGGGTTTAACAACTACTTCCACTTAAGTCCTATTTGATTGCTCATTTGGCTTGGACTCATTTGGGAATTTGAATCTTGGCTGGTTTCTGTTCATTTTTCTATTTTTCTGACCTATATAGGATCCTTTATTATTGATGGTCTTGTTTCCTTTACTGCCTCATGAAAAATTAATCCGTTAATAAAAAAGGTATTACAAACTTTATGTGAAGTTGTTTATGTTACTTAGTGCAATGGATCAAAAAGGTTGCAAATAACATAAACAAATAAGAAAATTGAAAACACATTCAAACACATCAAAATAGAGAAATTGAATAAAGGAGTTCACCAGACTTCTTGGCTATATCTCCTGGTCCTTTAGCTTCCAGTGTTGACCACTTTACTTTGTCTTCAAAATGTTGTTACAGGTATGAGCTCAAAAATATAGACTCAAATGAGAAAATGGACCTCACCATTGCGTTCAGCTCAAAATTTCGAGTCAAATGAGTATAAACTTGACCATATTTGGCCATTATGATCTCGAGGCTCCCTGGAATGATCCAAAACCACCTCTGCCCATGCAAAACCACTCTCCACTAACAAAAACTACCTAGGCCTACTCAAAAATGCCTCAGTCTACGCATTGGTGGTATGGCGGGTTCAGAACCTACAACTGTTTAATAACAATTTTGTTCGGCTTTGTTTCAAGCCCAAACATATGATATATTGGTGATCGGAATGTATTGAAGTCATTGCATATATATGGTTTTGATGGGTCGAGAGTTCAAAACCCCCGCCCGACCATTTTGACATTTGTTATGTTGTTACAACATATATGTGATGTATTATGTGTTGGCTCTATTGGTTGATACATTAATCATATGGTATGATATACCATGTGTTGTTGTGACTTGCGGTGAATGTGGGATATTACAATATGTTTGTGGAATATATGATAACAATAAATCCAAAGGTCCCATGGTCGTGGGGTTGACCTCGACCGTCCAACCTTTTTCCGGCGACCCAATCCCAATACACAATAAATATAAACTTATAACTTCTGTTAACAAGACCTGCGGTAGCCGAACTAGTGATCTAGTTCCGGCGAAGACTTAGCCATTCTATGAGATTAGGGGTTCAATCCTCCTTGATCCCCAAAATTTTGGAAATAAGGCCACATTGAGAAAAATCTGAGCTTCCACGTGTTAGCACTGGATTGGCCCATATCAACCAATCACACTGCAACACATCACCTCTTCTATTGATGTCATCTAGGACAATTGGTGTATTCTTGGGACAACACGTGTCCTGCTGACATCATCCAATTGACCGTTGACTGTTGACCTTTGACTTTTTGATTTTTTTCCATAATTTTTCATAAACTTTGACTAGCTTTAACTTCTTCATCTAGACTCAGATATATGCATCTTTCATACCATTGGAATCGTATCAACGAGCACTTTGACTTAATCCCACTTTCATATACATTTGAAGACTTTGATTTGGAGGCTAAACTGGATCCATTTTGGATCACTCCTCCCCACTAGAAGCATTTGGACCACCAAAAGTTGGTTTTAGCTGTCGAGTAAGTGAGGATAAATTTCCTTCACTTTTCCAATCTCTATCCATCATTCTTTACTTGGATTTGTACCTTTGAGTCCAACTCAGAGATACTCACCATTTCCCCGTCATGAAGTCCTTATCCTCATGTCAAGAACTATATCCTCCTATAGCTCATTGAGATACTCGGGCAAAATATCTTGAATGGAAGGTAGATGACTTTTCTCTTCGGGATCTTCAATCAATGAAGGCTCATACAATCACAAGTTTTCAACATTTACAATGGAATAGATCTGCATATAAGCTGGTAGATCTAGGTGGAAAGCATTTTCACCAATTTTATCAAGTATTTTTGAAGTACCATATCTAATTTGTTTCAAATTTTTACCTTCCCCTTGCAATCTTTCTTTATTGATGTACAACTAAACTTGATCACCAACTTGAAAACTATGCTCAACTCGATGCTTGTCATGCCGCACTTTATACTTTGCTTGGCTTCTTTCCAGCTGTTCCTATACTGCCTGGTGAATTTCCTGGATTTGTTCAATGAACTTGGTTGCTTTGTCCACATCACTGTGTCCATCAACTGTTATGTCTTTACCAAAGAAAAAATCCAAGGGAGACTTTGGTATAAAACCAAAACAAGTCTCAAAAGGAGATCTCTGAGTAGAAGAATATTTTGCATGGTTGTAAGCATGTTTTACATAACAAAAATGCTCATCCCAAAGTTTGGGATGCTTGCTGCAATATCCTTGAAGCAACTGTATCACTATCTTGTTGACCACTTCTGTCTGACCATCTATTTGCGGATGAAATGTCGTTCTCTTCTTTAACTTTGTGTCCATTAACTCCCATAGACTTGACAAAATTTTCTCAACAAATCGAGAATCTTGATCAGATTGAATAGAAGTGGGTAACCCAAAATGAACCCATCCATTTTGAAAGAACAACTTTGTAGTTTGTTCATCTATGACCTATTTATTACATGGTGTCAAAATACACATCTTACTGAACCTATCCACAACTAGATACAAATAGTCATGACTCTTTCTAGACTTTGAAATCCCCCAACAAAATCCATGGAAACACTTTCCCAAGGACTAGAAGGAATTGGAAGTGGAGTATACAAGCCTAATTTTCTATTACTTGGCTTACTTGTAGCACACATAGTACATCATTTAATATATCTAGAAATTGTCTCATTCATCCGTGGCGAGTAGCAGAATATTTGTAATTGTGCAACTGTTTTACTTACACCAAAATGACCTGATATGAGAGACGTATGTGCTTCTCGAATTATGTTAATTCTTTCAATTTGTGGAATGCATAACTTTCCCAAATTCTATAAGAGTTTGTCCTTTATGAAATAATCTAATTCTTCTACCTGCTTTCCATGACTTAAAGTTTCATATACATCCTTAAAATCTGTGTCTTGAGAATATTGTTCAATGTAACTTTCATGAATTACTGAACTATGCTTAAGTATTGTGGATGCATTTATATTTGGTCTTGATAACATATCTGCAACCTTATTATGTATGCCCTTCTTATATCTGATAACAAGATGAAATTGTTGTAGAAAACCCATCCACCGATAGTGTCTTGTTTGTTGCAATTTAGTTTGTGAGTGTAAATATTCAAGTGGTTGATTATCTATGTGTATTATTGTTTCTTTACCCATTATGTAACGTTTCCACTTTTTAACACTCTAAGCTACTGCATATAATTCATTATCATATATAGGATAGTTAACTATTTTTTATGTGAATGTCTCAAAATGAAAGCATATAGGCTTTCTATGCTACATCAACACTACCCCCATAGCATATTCACTTACATCTGTCTTGATCTCAAATGGATGTTGAAGATCTAGCATTGCTAGTACTGGTGATGTACTGATCCTTTCTTTCAATGTGTCCAAGGCTTTCTGTTGTTTGCCTCCCCACTGAAAAACCTGTTTCAGACTTGTCAAAGCATGTAAAGGAGTTGCAATCAAAGAAAAGTTAGCAATAAACTTTCTCCAATACTGTGCTACCCCTAAGAAACTTCTAACTTTTGTAGCAGTATTGGGCTTAGGCCAATTTACAATGAATTTGACCTTAGAGGGATCTATCTTCAATTCACCACCCACTACAATATAACCCAAATAATTCAAATATGTTCTGCCAAATTCACGTTTTGACAGTTTTACATAGAGATTTTCTCTTTTCAAAACATCTAAAATCTGCTTTACATGCTTTACATGTTCATCCCATGTTCTACTGAAAACAAGAATATCATCTAAATAGACTATTAAAAAATCATCAATGAATGGCCTAAATACATCATTCATGACTCGAATGAATGTAGATGAAGCGTTAGTTAAGCCAAAAGGCATAACCATCCATTCATAGAATCCTTGTCTTCCATACATCCTATTATGCAACTCTGATTTGATGGTAGCCGCTTCACAAGTCCAATGTAGAGAAGTAAATTGCATCTTTTAACTGATCTAACAAATCTTCAATATGAGGAAGAGGATAACGATTCTTTATTGTGATTTTATTTAATGCTCTAAAATCAATGCACATTCTCCACGAACTGTCTTTCTTTCGCACTAACACAATAGGTGATCGCACGGTGATGTGCTCAGTCTAATAAACCCTTGATCGAGCAACTCTTGTACCTGCTTCTTTATATTTTCATTCTCTAGAGCTGATAACCTGTGCATTCCAATGTTAGGTAATGGAGCATCTTGCTGCAAATAAATCTCATGTTCTATCTCTCACTTGGGTAGAAGCCCTTTAGGCTCTTGAAATAGAATATCATAATTGGAAACAACTTTAACTAGATCTGCTTTCTGTTTAGGATTAGAACCTTGGAAGGCATCCAATTTATCAATATCCTTTGCTTTTAAAATCATAAGTAAAAATTGTTTACTTGAATTTACAATTATTTTCATCTGTCCTGAATTTATGAGAGAGAAATTATCTTTGAGTTTATGAGCCAATACAACTATTCAATTCCATCCTTAGTGAGTTGATACTTATTTTCAGTTTGATAGAAGATAGCATTTATATCGTACAAGTATGAACTTCCTAATTCAATTCCACATATGCCAATGGGACTATGTCTAACTCAACCTCATCTACAAACTTTGACCCAATAGCAAAACGAAGTTACATTGTTTTGTCACTTGTAGCTTAGTTTTATCAGACACCCAACCTAATGGATATGGCTTTTTATGAGGTTTTGTTTCTAGACCCAACTTCTTTACAATTGCTTCAGAAATCAAATTAACTTGTGACCCACTATCAAATAAACTATCAATTTTAGTATGCTTGGAAATGACTCTAATGTGAAATAGCTCATTTCTTTTCCTCTCATCATTATCATTATCAACAGAATGCGAAGAAGTACTTGTAGATGCTTTAGAATCTTTACCTTTTATATGTGTAGCTGTAACCGTTGTCTCATCACCTAAATCTGATCCCAAGTCCTTTTGAATAGCAGAAACATTCTTCTGCTCTTTACTCCCAAACTTCTTAGGCTTCAATTCCGGATGCAATTACCAACAGTGTGCCTCATCGTCTCCTTCCTTCTTACAATGAGTGCATGAATGTTTATCTTTCGTCACAGTGTTTGTTTTCTTCTCTTTCCATTTAAGTTTCTTGTTGCCTTTATTCTTGCTTTCAATAGGTTTGGATGATTTTCCAACAACTTGAATTACATTTTTGCCTCTGGTGAGTCCAATGATATGCCTATTGTTAAAGCTCTCTTACAGAATTCCTAAGTATAAATTTGAACACTTTGACCTTTTAATTGACGTAGTGTTTGCCAACTCATCATTGCTTTTTGCATATAAGCCAAAGGATAAAATTGTTTTTTAATATCAGAAACAAATTCATTCCAAGTTGAAATGATTTTACCATGCTTTTACTGATCTACTTGTGTCTTGCCTTCCCACCATACAAGTGCGGTTCCTCCAAGTTGAAGGCTAGCAAGCTGGATCTTCTTCCTTTCTGAAACAACTTTCTGCACCCTGCAATAAACTTTAATTTATCTTATCCAATTATCAAGCTTTTCAGCGTTAAGTTCTCCATCATAAATTGGAAAATCAAATTTTACATCTAATTTGATCAAAGAGGATTTCTTTTTTTTCTTCTTAGAAGGACTAGATTTATGAGAAGAAGAGGATGATGATGATGATAATGGTGATGATGGAGGAGATGGTGGAGGAAGCATTCCTCCCTTTCCCTTATCTTGTTGATCTTTAGGCGATGAAGTGCCTCATCTTTGTTCTTCTTAAAATCACCATACATCTCTTCCACCATTACACGTATCATAATGAAACTATCCAAGAATTGAGATTCTAACCCAACTGGAGTTTCATTCACCATCCTTCTTTGTGAAAAGACTCTTCCAATCTCTGGATTTGCCTCAACAAGTTCACATTCACCTCATCTGAGCCTCAACCTAGTAAGCATTCAAATATTCACACAAACTTGTCAAACCTTAAAAACCTTTGAGCTCTAATACCACTTGATCCATTAATGAAAAAGGTATTACAGACTTTATGTGAAGTTGTTTATGTTACTTAGTGCAATGGATCGAAAATGTTGCAAATAACATAAACACATAAGAAAATTGAAAACACATTCAAACACATCAACACAATAACATTTAATAATGGAGTTCACCAGACTTCCTGGCTACATCGCGTGGTCCTTTAGCTTGCACTGCTGACCACTTTATTTTGTCTTAAAAATGTTGTTATTGATATGATCTCAAAAACAAAGACTCAAATGAGAAAATGGACCTCACCATTGTGTTTAGCTCTAAATTTCAAGTCAAACGAGTATAAACTTGACCATATTTGGCCACTGTGACCTCCAAACCCCCTGGAATGATCCAAAACCACCTTTTCCCCTGCAAGACCACTCTCTGCTGACAAAAACCACCTCGACCTACTAAAAACCACCTCGTCCTGCTCAAAATTGCCTCGACTTGCTCAAAAATACCTCCTTAAGATATACATCAAGAAAATTTTGTACCACTCGTATACTCTCTAAGGTAGCAAATTTTTCCTTTGAATTAGAATACCCTACTTGTATTGCATAAATTTGACAACCTTTTCATATGTTTTTCTAACTGGGAAGCTATTACTAGTCTTAATTTCAGGGGTCTTTTTACACCCTGAATTTCTTGTCTTATTCCCTCTTCATTCACTTAGTTAATAGTGTTTTCCTTATAATTAATGAGGGAACAACATTTCTCCAATCAATCTATACCTATTAGGAAATCATATGATCCTAACGGTAAGACATTCAAATCTGCTACAGTTGGTTGACCTACTAGTTTTAGAGGGAAATCATTAACTTTAGCCAACACTCTTCTCTTTGCTGAATCCGTAGCAAGTTGTACTAACCAAGGGTTCTCAAATTTAATAGCTTGTAACAAACATTGTTCTACTAGTTTAGGACTTACGTAGCTCAAAGTATCCCTTAGATCAATCAAAATAGTTATAGCTCGATCGAAGATCTTACCTTTGAATTCTACCATCATAGGTTCATACTCAACCTGACGATCCTCGAGAGCAACAATGATCTTGGGAATACCTCTTGCCACCTCTCCTACTATTGATTCTTCTTCAACCTATGCAACTTGATCAGCTCCTTTACGGCACAAACATTTTTTAACATAGTGTGGTCCTCTACATCCCCAACAATGTACTAGGGGTTTAAAAACTACTTCCACTTAAGTCTTATTTGATTGCTCATTTGACTCAGACTCATTTGGGAATTTGAATCTTGGCTGGTTTCTGTTCATATTTCTATTTTGCTGACCTTTATAGGGTCCTTCATTATTGATGGTCTTGTTTCCTTTACTGCCTTGTGAAAGCTTGACTCCTTTTTTATCAATCCATCTCTTCCCTACATCTCCCTTTTGCATGGTTTTCTAATAGCATAGACGATATTTTCTTATAACTTCATCCATAGTTTTCGAATTATCAAATTCTAGATGTTCTTTCATGAATATGGGAAAAATGATGATAAATCTCTATACCTTTGATTTTTCTTCTCGTATGTAGGGAACATATCGTAGCAAGGATGTAATTTAGTTATGACGTCATCCATAGTCAGTTGTCCTATTTGAAGGTCATGAAAATATTTTGCCTTCTCATCATAAAATCTTTCAGTTAGATACTTTTCTTTGAAGTAATTTTGAAAATTTTCCCAAGTTACATTATGTTCATTAACTTCACGTCCCGTTTTCACCTCTTCCCACCATAAGGTGGCTTTTCCTTGCAATTTTTAGATGGCTAAGTGAGCTTTAAGATTGTGATCATATTCATATAATTGAAAATAATTATTCATATTAATAATCCAAGCTTCACCAACCTCCTCATGTTCACCATCAAAGATGGGAGGTTTTATTTTCCAGATTTTTCCCTGCAACTCAATTTTCCACCATTTGTGCTTCTTATGGTTTGATAGATTGTTTTATTCTTCTTCTTTATTTTCTTCGCTGCCTTCTATTTCCAAACATTCATTTCTAAACTCCTGATCACCAGTCATGTTCCCATGTTCAGGATTCGGGATTGCTTATCGCTGAGCTCGTCTGTCAAACAAACTTTTCATAATCCTTTCCTGCTCCTGCATCAACCTCCCATTGTCTACCCACAACCCAGCCATTTCATTCTAAATTTATTGCATAGTTTCTAGTATAGCAACGTTGGTGTTGCGTGATTCCTCCCCCAATTGTACCCATACTTCAGGGTTAGTTTCTGGAAAAGGTGTTGATCTAGCTCCTGTCACCGGTCGTAGTGGTGTAAGTCTAGTTCTCCTCTTAATGGCTTCTACTTTTGTTTTCTTCTCTCTTTGTGAACATCACAACTACTTTTATTCATATGTGACCCAGAGGCCTCAGTTTTGCAAAATGGGCTTGATGAGTGTCAGTATCGCAGCAAGGATGTTGCAACTCCTAGGCTACCAGCTTTACTTATCAACCTGGGGTTCGTACAAACTTGGAGGTGACAGTTCTATATGCACAAGTAAAATTGAAGGTCATGCCTATTGTCACTGATCATCCAGTGAGAGACCCCAGGGGTTCCAAGCCAAACTTCTATAGAGTCAGAAGAAGCTTAATTCTTTGATGGAAGAAGAGCAAAGCTATTCTAAGAGAGCTACTCTATTGCAGTAATGAAGAAAATAAAATGTAATGCTAAATCACACCATACCCAATTCAACCATTTAAATAGCTATGCTAAGAAGAATTGTTAAATCAACATTAACCTAATGTTGTTATCTAAGCTACAGAAGTAAAGAGCATCAAACCATACTAATGTGTAAGCAAGAAAACTAAACTAAATCTTTTTTTTTTTTTTTTTTCCAAATTCAAGTATGCAAATTAACTGTTCTTGTGGATTTGACAGGTGGATGGAACATGATTGAGGATGGATACAAGGCTTATGGAGTGGTTGGATGGTGTGGAAGGGTCCTAGGAGGCCTTTTGTGACTTCCTAAAGGTTCCCCATCAATTCAGCCTCTAAACAGCGTGTTTCAGGAAAACCTACAAGATGTACTAGAAACCTACAGGATATGGCCGAGAGCTATTTGTGAGGTTTTGGAGGTGTTGGGGAGCTTGGAAAATGTGTGTGATGAGTGGGATGGGGTGTTAGAATGTCTAGGAACACTCAAGAGTCAATATCCAAGATCAGAGATGGCTAGATTCACTCAATGTATCTAGGGGAATTCAACCAAAAAATGACAAAAAGACTAGTGAGGTTGATGGTGGAACAAGAGATGGTTAGGGTGGTTGAAGTGGAAGGTGGCTGCTGGTGATGAAGCCTAGGTCTCCTCCTGCAGTACCTGTTGTGCTTAAAACATGTGTGTTTTCCAAGAACTATGCAACAAGATATATTTTCATAAACTAGAAAAGAATGAATCAATTGCTTATATTGTGCATGAAGAGAGAGTTGAAGGGAATGAAAGCATTAGTGAGATATTATTGAAGAAATGGAGTAATGGAAAAAGATGACAATGAAATGAACCAAATGTTGAATCAGGGCAACAAACTCTAAAGCTCATGCAAGAACTAGAAATATGTATTTTTGGGGCTACTGAAGGGTCTCTTCCTCAAGTCATGGTCCCAGAGGGAGGAAGTGAGGCTGAGGCAACTTCTGACAACCTTATGGTTATCCTTTCTCTCCTTGCTAACCTGCTAACTGAAAAAAGGTATAAATGGAAACAAACTAACATACAACCACTCTAATCTACACTGATGTAATGGAAATGTAGCTACTAAGCAAATGAACAATGAAATTATGAATCTATGCTAGCATACATGTACAATAAAGAGGAGCCTTGGCTACTAGGGTTGGGCCCTAACACAAAAGCTTCAGCCCTCTGAGTTAACTCAGTGTTGGCTTAAAAAAAAAATCATTCTTATTATAAAAACGATGGATTACATCAAAAACTGTCACAAGTCTTGCAGCTCGAAAATAGAGTAGAGTTTTTCAATCAAAAATCTGAATCCTACTAAGGTCCTAGGCCTCTCTACTTATACATTTGAAGTCCCCAATGACTTCCTTAAAATTAGGGAGCCCCAGCTCCCAAACTTGAGATAAACTGGTGCTTTGTCTTTCACTTGCTCAGTTGCCTTCTAGTCCTGATGATTTGGATGTTTGCACTCCGAGCTGATGGAGGAATATTTGAATGGAGGGGTAGTAACGGAGGAGGATTTACCTCCTATAATTCCTCTCCCTTGTCCCATTCGATTTTTGACCAAGGACTTTGACAAAATTCCTTGCTTTTATCCTTTAATCTTGCATTAAATACACATTAGACCACAAAGCAAAATATATAACTCTAACTCATCTCATAAGCAAAATATAATCAAAAGTACACAATAAGTTATGAGATTAGTTGGTTTGACTAAGCTAGGAGGTGAATTAAGGCCCATATAATTACCCAATGGTGAGGCTCATTATCACCCCCCTATTGAAAGTGTTTCTCATCCTCTGAGCAACTTATTCAATGTCCATGTCCTTCATGGCTCTAGTAGCCTCCCTGACATCCCATGGCTCTGATGTGGTCTCTTCTTCTTGTTCATAGAAGCCTGATTTCATTTTACCTCTTCCCACTGCCTCTTTTCTTCTTCTTCTTTCCTCCCTTCTTCTAGCATCCCTAGGAGTAGTGGTGGACTAAGTTTTAGGCCTATCTAATTGACCTTCAACCTTTGCATTGATTGCTTATACATATGTGTCTTGTTAAGTGCCTCTCTCAACCTTTGAGGGGAGTGATGCTCCATGATCTTCAAGTTGTGTGGCAATGTATTCCATCTTCTTAATCATGCATGTATACTATCATCTCCTAGCAGTCTAAACATATCCTCAAAATGTGAAATTTCTTGCTCTTGGACAACAAGATATCTAGGTGCTAGCTGAGGGTCATTCGCAATCGAATTATCGGTGTTTATTAGGGCCATGGGATTTGATTTTTCAGCTCTGATGAAAATAGGTTCATTTTTCTCTCTAGCCAATATTCTTTTCATCTCTACAGCCCTTGACTCCTCAGGGTTCATCCATGATGCCAAATCCATTAATTGTAGATCTCCTAGATTCGCATTAGGATCCCAAACATTCATGTCTGTGAGGGCCATGTTGGCCCTATCCTCTAGTGTACTTTGATCACAAAGATCAATAAACTGCTTGTAGTCCTGAAATGGCATGGTGCCCCTTTATGCTAGTTTTTAATCTGAAATTGTAGCCATTGTTCTTTGAGTTAAAGAGCATAGGATTTAGTTGGCATCCTACACTGGATGGCCTCCAAGGAGAGGCTGGCCATACATGCTAGTTGGTTCTCCCTTTCCTACAGTTGTCCCCTCAGCCATGCATTTTCCCTCTCAAGTTGATCTCTCATTATTGCTTCTTTGTCCCTTAAGCCACTTAGCTCTTTTCCCATTTCTTTGAGCTTATCTTCCATGTGCACAATGTCATCCACCCCTTTTGACTTGGTGATTTGCATCCATCAGTGGGTTCTGTCCCTTTCCTTCTCAAATTCGAAAAACAATGGGATGGAAAATTCTTGAGGTATTACCCTGCCTCCTTCAATAAACCTGTAATAGGAGTCTAGGTTAGGTTGGGGGTTTGGTTCCTTTGTCTCTAAGTCTTCTTATTTTGTTTCTAGCTGCTCCCCTACATTTCTTTCCAATTTATGTGCTTCCTGTAGTTTCAGCAAAGTATCCTATAGGATTTTTTTTGGTTCATGTAGGTTTTCCTATGGATCCTGTAGGATTTGTTGTGGATCCTGTAGGATTGCCTTACCCTTTGAGGAAGTTGATTTAGTATTAGGCCTCCTTACATATGTGATTGGTGACTTAGGGGAAGACATTTTACCTCATTGAGTTGGGGAATCTTCAATCTCAATAGGAATTTTTGTTGATATTTGTGGCTTCCCTTGTTTGATTCTTGTGCTCTTTCTTGTTCTAAAATATAGGGTGGTTTTCCTCCTTCTTTCTCCTTTTTTCTTGATTGGGGTGCTGAGAGCCGTGAGGGTAGTTGTTGCCTCCCTCTTAGTGGCCTCTAGAGACACCCTAGGTGACTCCTCCTCATTTTCTTTCCCTTTCGTTTCAATGCCTTCTTCCTCTTTGTTTTTCTTATCTTCTTCCTCTTGTGGTTCTTCCTCATCTCCATTAGTTCCTTCCTTATTTTCCTCCTCTGTTTCATCATCATTCTCCTTCTCTTCTCCCTCTTCTTCTTCTACTTCATCATGTTCCTCTGTGTCAGCTTCTTCATCCATCTCATCCTTATCTAGCTCTATATCTTCTTCTTCCTATTTTTCCTCCTCCTCACTGACAGAAGGACTAACATCATAAGTGAGGGTTTTGATGTCATTCTCTACTGGAAAGTCTCTGAAGATTGTCCATGTTATAGGGATTCTAAGGTTTTGGAGGGAATCCTCAATGAGGATCCTAATCAACCAATGGTGAGCCAATTGTTGGGAATTCCCTTCCTTTACTTTGTTGCTAAAGTCTATGAGTGATTGCATCAAGAAATAAGGTATATTGAGTCTTTGGTGAACTAGTGTTTCTACCCCAAATCTTAATTATTCAAGGATCTTGAAATGGTAGCCATAAACAACACTATATCTACCCTCACATGAGATATATTTGATGATTCGGTAGCCTACCTCACTCCATGGGTGTGGCAGATTGTCCCTTCTTACTCCATTTTTATCCTCTGTGGGTTCTTCACCTTCTAAAAAGAATTTCCTTTTTGCCACCTGACTATCTCCTTTGTCTTCTTTTCTCCATGGAATTCCTAGGGGAAGTGTGGTGACCCTACTAATGAGCTCTGGGGTGAGATCTATAGTGAGGCCTCTAACTAAAACAGTGGCATGGATTCTACTATGTGGAGTGAGGGAGTGAGAAAATTCTTGAGCCACCTCATCATCATACCCTGTGAAGTTTTTGAAAAGCCCCATCCAGTTGTGCCTTGTAAATATTTCAAGCACATGGTGGTGTTGTTGTATCCTCATAGTGTTTGTGGGCTCTCTCTTATTAAACCCTCCTATCATCTTTCTTGTGAGGTTTGAGGAGAAAATGAGAGGGTTGACACAATTTTTTTTAATTTAGGAGGAAAATAGAGTTGACTGTGTATGTAATTCACCCCTCACAGTTTCTAAATTCACTAGATTTTAGAGTATTTCTGGTTCATTTGCTTGTAAATGGGGATGTAATTTTAGATCCTACCTCTTCAGAATGGTGGCAATGGACAATTATTGTGATATGTGCTCTTGAACTCTTCTCTGCCTATATTGTATACTACCGCTGTGTATCCGATAGAATAATCCTGTAGACTGTATCCTGTAGGAATTCTTGTGCATGCTCCTATAATAATTCTTGTGTAGAACGATGGATCCTCTCTTCTTGTGGGTGGCTAGAGTTATGAGAGCGACTTGAGTGAGGGAGTTTTGAGGAGGTGGAATGTATGAATGCATGCAAATGATGTTTCATTTCCCTTTATGGTGTTTTGGGGTGAGGTGGTGTGTTGGTGTGTTGGCAGTAGAGGTACGTTGCCATTTTTGGACTGTTGGTCCCCACTACCGCCTCATCATTTCCCACTCCTCATAATCATCTCCCATCTCCTAGATCCGTAGTTAACCACTTCTTGTCCTACTCCTCCTCTATCTCTGAGTTGACTGCAACCACGTGTGAGAGGACACCTGGTTTTGCATGTGTTGATTGAACGAAGGTGGCCAAGTTAACTAGCCACATTTTCACTTATAAACCAACTATCTTGTAACCCTTACAAATTTTTATTAAATGATGCATATGATTGAGTGAGCGGGATGATTTCCTGTGGTTTTGATGCCACGCTGCAGTTGTCAAAGATCAGAGGTGTTGCATCGTTTATTTACTGCATGCCATTCTCCTTCCTCCTCTTGTTGTCTGTTAATGGTTTTTTGGCTTTTGCAGGTATCTGTGACTGAATATCTGATGTTGTTGCTGATGTTCAGCTCCCGGATCATCCTAGTGAATACTTGTAGCTATTGATTGGCATTCTATTGGATAGGCTTCTACAAGATTTCCTACAAGATGTCCTGTAACTGCTTCTCCCTCAGAATTCTTTAATCATGTTGTTCGATGGGCCTATGAAGATGGTGCAATGAATGGATAGAGGGAGTAGGAGTGTGTGTAGAGGAAAGGAAACTTAGGTAATGCTCCTACTCCTCTCTATTTTTCTTTTTTCTTTTTCTTTTTTTCTATGACTGACAGAAACTGTTGAAACTGATCTTTTTTGTTTTGAATGGTGAGTGAAGGGATGATGATGGTGGATGAGGTGAGGTGTTAAATCATGCCTAAGATGAATTTTAGGGACCCAACAAACCAACCATGTGCCCTCGGATTGCTTCCTGTAGGCTTTCCAGGCCACTGTAATTCTTACATGATCATCCTGAAGGTTTTCAAGGGATCTTGTAGGAATACAGGGGATCCTGTAGAAAACATAGTATTCACATAAATCGAAGCAATGGAGTGGAAAAGTGAAGGTCCTGCCTATTGTCGTTGTTCATCCGGCGAGAGACCCTAGGGGTTCTAAGCCAGACTTCTATAGAGTCAGAAGAAGCTTGATTCTTTAATGGAAGAAGAGAAAATCTATTTTAAGAGAGCTACTCTACTGCAATAATCAAGAAAACAACATGTAATACTAAATCACACCATATCCTAATCAACCATTTAAACAACTATGCTAAGCAGAATTGCTAAATCAACATTAACCTGATGCTGCTATCTAAGCTACAAAAGTAAAGAGCATCAAACCATACTAATGTGTAAGAAAGAAAACTAAATTAAACCTGTTTTTTTTTTTTTTGGTTTTTTTTTTTGGCAAAATCAAGTATGCAAATTAGTTGTTCTTATGGATGTGACGGGTGGATGGAAGGTGATTGAGGATGACTACAAGGCTTATGGAGTGGTTGGATGGAGTGTAAGGGTCCTAGGAGGCCTTTTGTCACTTCCTAAAGGTTCCCCATCAATTCGGCCTCAAAACAGGTCGTTTCAGGAAAACCTACAGGATGTACTAGAAACCTACATGATCAGCCTGTAGGAATTACTGGAAACCTACAGGATACAGTTGAGAGCTAGTTGTGAGGTGTTGGAGGTTTTGGGGGGCTTGGAAAATGTGTATGATGAGTGGGATGGGGTGTTATAAGGTCTAGGAACACTCGGGAGTCAATATCCAAGATCAAAGATGGCTAAATTCACTCAATGTATCTACGGTATTCTAATAAAAAAATGACAAAAAGACTAGTGAGGTTGATGGTGGAACAAGAGATGGTTAGGGTGGATGAAGTGGAAGGTGGCTTCTGGTGATGAAGTTTGGGTCTCCTCCTGAAGTACCTCTTGTGCTTAAAACATGTGTGTTTTCCGAGAACTATGCAATAAGATATATTTTCATAAACTAGAAAAGCATGAATCAATTGCCTATATTATGCATGAAGAGAGTTCTAAAGGGAATGAAAGCATGAGTGAGATCTTATTGCAAAAATGGAGTAATGGAAAAATATGACAATGAAATGAACCAAATGCTGAAACAAGACAACAAACTCAAAAGCTCACGCAAGAATTAGAAACCTATGTTTTTGGGGCTGCTGAAGGGTCTCTTCCTCAAGTCATGGTCCCAGAGGGAGGAAGTGAGGCCGAGGCACCTGTTGAAAACCTTATGGTGATCCTTTTTCTCCTTGTTAACCCTCTAACTAAAATAAGGTACAAATGGAAGCAAACTAACATACAACCACTCTTATCTACACTGATGTAATGGAAATGCAACTACTAAGCAAATGAACAAAGAAACTTTGAATCTATGCTAGCATACATGTACAATAAAGAGGAGCTTTGGTTGCTAGGGTTGGTCCCTAACCCAAGAGCTTCAGCCCTCTGAGTTAACTCAGTGCTGGCTCAAAACAAAACTCATTCTTTTTATCAAAACAATTTATTACATAAAAATTGTCACAAGTCTTGGAGCTCGAAATAGAGTAAAGTTTTTTAATCAGAAATTTGAATCCTACTGAGGTCCTAGGCCTCTCTACTTATACATCTGAAGTCTCTAACAACTTCTTGAAAATTAGGGAGGCTAGACTCCGAAACTCGAGATAAATTGGTGCTTTGTCTTTCACTTGCTCGACTGCCTTCTAGTCCTCATGATTTGGTTGTTTTCACTCCAAGATGATGGAGGAATATTCGGATGGAGGGGTAGTAAATGAGGAGGATTTACCTCCTAGAATTCCTCTCCCTTGTCCCATTCGAGTTTTGACCAAGGCCTTTGCCAAAATTCCTTACTTTTATCCTTTAATCCTACATTAAATTCACATTAGACCACAAAGCAAATTATCCAACTCTAACTCATCTCATAAAAAAATTATAATCAAAAGTATGCAATAAGTTATGAGAATAAGTTGGTTTGACTAAGCTAGGAGGTGAATTAAGGCCCATATAGTTACCCAATGATGAGGCTCATCAGGGCTCTGATACCACTTGTCATGAATTCACTAACCAACAGATTTTTTTTTTTAAATATATTGGGCGAAACATAAAACCAATACTTTTGTTTTTGTATTAAATGCATAGTTATTACTTCCTTAATCTATATGGTTTGATAAATAAATTGAACATGTTTTTTTTTTTTAAACATTACAAAGCACATAAATGATAATTACAGTATTGTTTCGTTGGTATATTTCTCATATTATTACTGCGCTATGTTATGCACATTAATGTTCTATAACCTTACTAACCTACCCACTTTAGCTTTTGACAAGATTGGGGTTCTGGAGGCTTCAAAGATCTTACAATTGTTCACTAAATATTATACCCTCACCTCGAGATGTCACCATCATCGATGGTCCAGCGTTTTGTGCCCTTATCGAATGGTGTAGATTGCATCCTTAGTTCGCTTGGGAACTACCCTACACCCTTGCCATGGTCATGATGCTATTGTTCTGTTGCTTTGAGGGTTCATGGTTGCAAGGTGAATTTTTGCCGAGAACCAGATATCACACTATTTGTAAGATGAAAATCCTTATGAAATTGATAATATGTTGCTTCTTCTTGCAATACCGAGTTAGGAGATGTTATTACAACCGAATCTACCCAATTTCTTATTTGTTACACAATATTGCAGAGATACCCTCTTATTTAGAAATAGAAGGGCGTTCTAATGGTGGTTGTTGTTAAGATACAAGAATTCAGGTAAGTCTAGCTTGGTTTAATCTATGAAGAGACTTTCTTTTTCGTAATACAGTCTCCTTATCATCTTATAGGGGTTTTCTATTAAATTTGATGGCAGGGACACTGACAACCCAACGAGGAAGGGTAAATGGGTAGTGTTTCTTCCATCTTGGAAGCTTCTGGGAGAAACCCCTTTGTTGACTTACCTCTAGTTGTTGTCCCAACAAATTCTGAGTGGCAATTGTGGCATCCTCCGGGTAATAAAGGATGCTCATTCTTAGCTTGGCTTCGGTCGTGTGATAAATTTGAGATCGAATATGGTTGATATTTAGGGTTCAATGTTCCAGAAAAAAAGGGTTATTTTGTTGTTTGCTCAATTCATTGATTTTGTTTGTAACTAAGTTATTGGGTTGCTACACTGCAAACCCTCCTAGTGTTTAAATTTCTGATATATTTTATGTTCTGTATAGTGAAACCCTGAGATGGTTAGTTGACCTCTCTTTGTCTTTGCAATAGATTTTCATTATTATAACATAGAGTTTAATTTATTCAACCCTTAATATATTTGGTACTTAAATGAGTAATTTTACTTATTCTCTATGGCTGTAAGGTTCAGCTTCTACTGTGATTGTTATAATTATAAACTCAGTCACTACGAGGTGCTAAATTTTAAGTTCAAATTTAAAGTTTTGTTAGCTTAAATCTTATTTAAGCATTGTACTTTCACTCGGTTAATTGGAAGTGACCTTACTTAAGTAGGTTACTTCTCTACCCATGTGGTGTTTTTTCTTTACTTCTAGTATCAATATGATGACCATATTTCATACCAATCTGTAAAATTTACTAAATAAAATTTCCCCTCTTATTTGATTCTAAGATTACAAGTCCGACAACACACCATAACCTTAGTTCATAGTTCACAATTAATACTGAGTAATAGGAGTGACTCTAATAGCCACTTCCCTTCTGTCAATTTTACTCACATAGTTTTGTTTTTCATAATTAAAACATTGTTATTTTCAGACTGTTTTCATATTTGTTCAAGTTACATCATATCCGTTGATAGTACTCATGTTCTAACAATCGTTCAATATAAGTTCTAATTTATATTTGATACTAGAGTGGTTAACTACATGCTCTTTAATCTTTTCTTTATTTGACTCGAAACTAATAAATACAAAGACATGTATTCTTGCCCATAGAAATTACATTTCAACCATTAACTCTTATCACACTACCATTCATATTTAAATTTCTACAAATAGAAATACTTATCTGTTATTTGTATGAGTCAATTCAAATGATTCAGTCCAACCTTAGAAGAACAAAGCCAAATGCCTCCCAACCACGAGACTAGTGGTTACTGAGTCTCCCCCCCGAGCTACTTCTCACGTGCAGGAATTTTAATAACTCTCACCTGATTCTCAATGTGGCTATCTGGTCCTAACCAAACTTAGCCTAGCCTAGTGTGAACAATCCCACTCACCTTTCAACATGGATTCCATATGTTCACAATTTTTTTCCTCTATTCACTTCAGGTACATCATACCCTCTTGGTTCCTTCCTTGAGAATAAATCTTCAAAGAGTAGTTATGGGTAGGTAACAACGTGCCCTAACTACCTCACATGTGAGAAACATTATTATGTAATTAACATTGTCCAAAATATTTAATTCCCCATTTATTATTCATATTATTTAAACATAGACAAATATCAAATTATTGTTTTAGTCTTCCTAAATTGTTTTGGTGCCCTAATTAATATTTATAATTACCGAGAGACATCACAGGTCACTTATTTCATTCCCCTAATGACTTAATAACTCAACTTAGGGATGGTATCCACACTATAGACTTATGATTTTGTGGAAAACTAATAATACGAAAGTGATAGCTTAAACTATTT